>CM031610.1:1048799-1056299 GCA_018398815.1 Conus ventricosus
AAATCAGAGAATCGTACATCGCTTAAAGCATTGAATAACACTCCAAGCTTTGAAATTTCACTTCTTCTTGCAAGCAATAACAAATCTCCACAAATTAAGCTTGCAACATATATTTATAAAGCCCTTGACATTAGAAAGGGATAATTAAAGAATATTGATATGCTGATTATCTATATTTCTCTGGCTGGTGTAAACCGCTGTTGATATGGGTCTATGGCTTAATCAATAACAGTGTCAGTGTCAATCATTCTCTCCCCCCCCCTCTCTCTCTCTCTCTCACACACACACACACACACACACACACACACACACACACACACACACACACACACACCACACACACACACACACACACACGGACACGCCCAATCACGCAAATGATCATGTACGCGTGTGCGCGCGCACTCTCACTCTCTCTCTCTCTCTCTCACACACACACACACACACACACACACACACACACACACACACACACACACACACAACACACACACACACACACACGCGCGCGCGCACACGCACGCACGCACCCACGCACGCACGCGCACGCACGCACGCACGCACACAGACACACACACACACACGCACGCTCGCACGCACGCACGCGCAAGCACGCACGCACGCACGCACGCACGCACACACACACACACACACACACACACACACAATCACACACAACAAAAGGAGTGGCGTAGACAATCTACATAGGTACAAACACTCTGACCAGCACGTTGGGCTAACGCGCAGGTCAGACAAGTCATCTGCTCGGTGGTAAACGTGAGCCTGTGTGGACCTGTCCGCACGCAGTGTCACCTCAGTGGTGACACCCAGACTCCAACCTATCCCGCCCCATGTCACGCAGTGTCACCTCAATGGTGACACCGAGACTCCAACCTATCCTGCCCCATGTCACGCAGTGTCACCTCAATGGTGACACCGAGACTCCAACCTATCCCGCCCCATGTCACGCAGTGTCACCTCGATGGTGACACCGAGACTCCAACCTATCCCGCCCCATGTCGTTGGAATGGGAGCTTGGCAGCTGTTTCCTGTGGCCCCCCCACCTGTCTGGGGTGTCTGTTTCTGGGAGGTATGTTTTCCCCTAACACCTACCCTGGGTCAGATAATAGCTGGTGAAAACAAGTGACTCTTGCCCCTCCACCCCCCCCCCCCCCCCCCCTCTCTCTCTCTCCCCGTCCTCCCAGCAGTTTTCTTTCTCCGTATATTGAAGATCTTTCTGTCTTGCAGACTGTACTGCTCCCTCACGCAAACCTGTCACCATGCATTACCAATGTGTGCAGAGAATCAGCTCACATCTTAACCCCCCACCCCCTCCTCTCTCTCTCTCTCTGCTGTCTCCAGCAACCTGTAGTTACAAGCTGGAATATATCCTATTCACTGCATGCATACAGCCGGCCTGTTGGAGTTCATATCCTACTCACTGCATGCATACAGCCGACCTTTTGGAGTTCATTTACGAAACAAAAGGTTCTCATATTGACCCCTCCTTTTCAGAATTATTGTTCAGTTTTCGTGACTGCTTGGTAAATTATAGGCAGAAACACACGTTAAATTGGAACTGTCTTGTTTGCCTCATCCTTCAGTTTAAAGGTCTGTGGAATTGGCCACCCGCACGGAATTTAACAGAGATAAAGCTTATGAAGGAGAGATGAAAAAGTTGGAACCAGATAATGAAACATTGTAAACCATTAGAAAAAGGAAACGAAAAAAAAAGTTCTAAAATCAATGATACGATGGGACACAAATGAGAAACGTCTCAAATTATCATTTTTATTTTTAATTAAAGAAAAGAGACAAAGCAAGTGAACAGATGGTTTCAGCAAAAGGGTTAACGTGGGCACAGGCTATCCGACACCAAACGCGTGATGAAGAAGGAAGCTCTTTTATGGGCAGTTATATAAACAAAGAAATGTAGATGACAGTGAAATTCTGGAACCAGCAATCAGTCTTTCAGTACATCCAGAGCTGGCTTGGATCTAAGAGGGAAAGATAATACTGTTAAAGACAGCTACTGCCAATTTGGCTCACATAAACAACAGTCCATTTTGGCATCACAGACCCTAACTGTCCTTACATTTTCCAATGGGAAAACAAACTTCCCTCTTCCTTTTCAGTCACACACACACACACACACACACACACACACACACACACACACACACACACACACACACACACACACACACACACACACACACACACACACACACACACAAAATCACGTGAAGACAATCATTTCATCACATTTCCAAATCAAGGTTTCTTTCAACACCACACATTCTTCTCCACGGAGAGAGTTCCTTATGACGACGACTCTTGTCTCTAACTGACAATCCAAAGCCCGTAGCTCCTGAAGCATCTCAACGGCTACAAGAGTCTACGTCCGAGTAATAAGCCGAACGTACAGAGTCCTCGCCCTAGAACGACACGGCAATCTATTAGTAATATAAATTATAACTTACTAGGAATGCACTTGCGACAATCGATCACAGAATCCACATCTTACCTGTCGGGTGTGTGAGCGGGTTAGAATTTGGAAATGATTCCAGTCACGATCAAAACTAGACTAAACTAGACCGAAACTCGAGATATCGCAATGTAAAGCTTCTATCAAAAATGATCAAACATGTTCACACATGCCATACTCACCGAAGGATCAATGACACACAGGCTTACAAATATTTGAGAATTCAACTGTCTCTCTATCTAAGTGATACTTCAACTGTCTCTCTGTCTAAGTGATACTTCTTCGTCCTCCTCTTCTCCTTCTGTCGATCCTTTTTTTTTTTTTGACTCTCTCACTCTCTCTCATCTTAGGTAGTCCGCTGCTTCCGGCAAAGGGACGGGCAGTCTCTTTTTCCCCCGAGAGTTCAAATCTCTGTTAAATAATTGATCACAGAGGAGCAAGCACCATGTACAGGGGAGTTTTCAATCCCTCCAGTCAAAGGTGTCCTGAAAACATATCAAGTATCTTCAGAGCAGGTCTGCCAGTATGAAGCGCCCCAAAAGGGAAAGTTGTGTGTATTGTTTTCCTGCGCGCATGACATGAGCCAAAAAAGAAACGCAACACTATTTGATGGCAAGACTCCTTCTTGCCCACACTGTCCTGTTTCTCTTCTTCTGAACTCAGTCTCTCTGTATGTCTGTCTTCTGAACTCAGTCTCTCTGTCTTTCTGTCTGTCTGTCTGTCTGTCTGTCTGTCTGTCTGTCTGTCTTCTGAACTCAGTGTCTCTGTCTGTCTGTCTTCTGAACTCAGTCTCTCTGTCTGTCTGTCTGTCTGTCTTCTGAACTCAGTCTCTCTGTCTGTCTTCTGATCTCAGTCTGTCTGTCTGTCTTCTGAACTCAGTCTCTCTGTCTGTCTGTCTTCTGAACTCAGTCTCTCTGTCTGTCTGTCTTCTGATCTCAGTCTGTCTGTCTGTCTGTCTGTCTGTCTTCTGAACTCAGTCTCTCTGTCTGTCTTCTGATCTCAGTCTGTCTGTCTGTCTTCTGAACTCAGTCTCTCTGTCTGTCTTCTGAACTCAGTCTCTCTGTCTGTCTTCTGAACTCAGTCTCTCTGTCTGTCTTCTGAACTCAGTCTCTCTGTCTGTCTTCTGAACTCAGTCTCTCTGTCTGTCTTCTGAACTCAGTCTCTCTGTCTGTCTGTCTGTCTTCTGAACTCAGTCTCTCTGTCTGTCTTCTGAACTCAGTCTCTCTGTCTGTCTGTCTTCTGAACTCAGTCTCTCTGTCTGTCTGTCTGTCTTCTGAACTCAGTCTCTCTGTCTGTCTGTCTTCTGAACTCAGTCTCTCTGTCTGTCTGTCTTCTGAACTCAGTCTCTCGTCTGTCTGTCTTCTGAACTCAGTCTCTCTGTCTGTCTGTCTGTCCTATGGCTGCCTTCCCTGCCACTTCTTCTTCTTCTTCCTAAAATACTGGTTCACTCAAAAACGAGTAGGTCACCAGCGCGCATGTCAAAAAGTAAAATAAAATAACATAAAACATAAAACAGTGCGACTCAGACTGTTGGCCCCTGGAGCAAATTTGGCAACAAGGGGTCGCACTCGATATTCAAGAAGTTAAAAGCAATGGCCAAATTCAGGCCCAGGTAATAGTAAAATATCTGGGGAAGTTGAAATAGAAAATCGTCAATATGCAGATCTCAAAACTGTCGAATCAATTTGTTTTTTAAATGAGATTGCATTTGTGGCAATCTTGATGGCACCCGGCAGTGAGTTCCACAGCCGTACAGAACTGGGATAAAAAGAATGTAAGTGGCTGTCAATATTTGATGCAGGTATGGTATAACATTGACCGCCACTCCTGGTGCTACTTTTATTCAATACTAGTTGTTCCATTGGAATATCGATTACTTTAGCTCTGCCTTTGAAGAAGATGTTAAGTTTGATAAAAGCTCTTCTCTCTTCTAAGGTTTCCATTCTAATTTCCTCATGTTCTTCCCAGTATTCCCCTTTTCTCTGGGAATGTTACGAACCGTGCTGCTCTCTTCTGAATCTTTTCGAGGTTATCAATGTCCTTTAGATGGTAATGATCCCAAACTGAGGAACCATATTCCAGTACTGGTCTAACCAGTGTTTTGTAGCAGTCGTCTTTAACCTTTTGGGGGCAGTCATTGATAATTCTGTATAAGAAAGCTAAGATGTTATTTGCTTTCTTACATACTAAATTGTAATGTTCTTTCCATTTGAGACGACTATCTATAATCACGCCTAAATATTTTGCAGCATTAGTTTCTTTAAGAATAGTATTATGGATAGAATAATCTGATCTAATTGGTGAGCGTTTGTTACATATACGCAACACTTGGCACTTTTGGGGATGAAATTCCATTTTCCAAGTACTTTCCCACTCTTGTAAAGCGTTTAGATCTTCTTGTAGAATGCGTGTATCATTCTTGCTTCTGATTGTTCTATATACGAAGCTGTCATCTGCAAAAAGCCTTATAAGTAGTTCCAGGAGAGATTTCTACATATGTCATTTATATAAATTAAGAAAAACAAGGGCCCCAGAACAGTTCCCTGTGGTACACCTGACAAGACTGGTTTACAATGGGATGACGACCCTTCCACAACAACTTTCTGCGTTCTCCCAACGAGAAATGATCTAGCCCATTTTAGCAAAGAACCGCCAATGCCGATGTGTTCTAATTTAAGTAGCAGGCCCTCATGGTCAACCTTATCAAAGGCTTTAGAAAATAATATTGCATAATAAAATTGCATCTATTTGCTGTCTGTTGTTAAGACAGTTATTAAAATCATTGAGAGTTGTTATAAGTTGAGTCTCACAACTCCTTCGCTGTCTAAAACCATGCTGGGCGTTATTTAAAAAGTCATATTTGTCAAGATGGTCCATTATGCAACTATATATTATGTGTTCAAGTAGTTTAGCTGATATGGATGTAAGAGATACAGGTCTATAGTTCTCTGCTTTTGTTTTGTCACCCTTTTTGAATAAGGGAACAATGCTCGCATCTCGCCACTCATCAGGTATTACTCCCTGGTCCAGTGAAGCTTGGTAAAGTAGTTGGTATACCTCACTCAATTCATTGGCACATAATTTTAAGAGCTTGCCAGGAACGCCATCGGGACCAGTAGCTTTGTTTTCATTGATGTTGGTCAGTAACTTAAATACTCCTGCTTTGTTTGCTTTGATGTTTTGCATTTCAGGGAGTTTATCATCATCCTTTAGTCTAACGTTAATTGAAGGTTTGGGATTTGAGAAAACTGAACAAAACTGCTTGTTTAGTAAGTTTGCTTTCCCTTCAGGGTCCTGTATTTGGTTATTCTGGTTGTTTCTCAGGTCTGGAATCCCAATGTTGTCCTGTCTCTTACTCCTTATGTAAGACCATAATTTCTTGTTTTGATGATCACCTTCTGAAATCATCGAATTAACATAATTGGAGTGAGCAAGCCTACATTCTCTCTGACACCTTCTCTTAATATGTTTATACCTAACCAGTAATCTTTCTGAATAAGGATGTAGTTTCAATTTCTTAAAGAAACGATGTTTCCTTCTCAACAAACGTTTAGTTTTTGTAGTAATCCATGGCTGGTGGTTCTTGCTTGAAGTTATTTTAGTATGTATGTTGTCATCCATAATAAATTCCAAGTTAGTTTTTATACACTTTCAAAGGTCACTGACATTATCTTTAACACTATGGGACCTCAAAAAAGACGACTGAAATCATGAGTATCCCTGCGCAATTTTGGTAAGTCTGCTTGGTTCCAGAGTCTGATGGTACGTTTAGGGGGTTTTCTTCGAAAGGGTTGAAAGTTGCTCTCTAAGAGAATTATGTCATGATCACCCAGGCCTGCAATTAAATCCTGATTGCCTAAAGCGCCTGGACAATTGGTAAAAATATGTCCAGGAATGCCTTACCACGAGTTGGTGCTTCAACTGACTGCACTAATCCAAGGTCTTTGGTGGTATCAAAAAACTGAGTATTAATATTTTTACTGTATTGATTACCAAGTATGGAATCTTCACCCCAATCAATATCTGGTAAGTTAAAGTCTCCACCAATCCATAATATTGCCTTCCTATTGGCCAAAATAATGTTAGAAATGTCTCTGCAGATAGACGAACATACATTTTCATCTGCGTCTGGAGGTCTGTAAACTGATCCAACAATGACAGGTCTCTTATTCTTAAAATTAATCCTACAAAATAAACTTTCACTATTTTTGCCCTGGCTAAGTTCTTCCTAATGGCAATCAAGACTCACCCACCTCTTTTTCCAAGTCTGTCCTTTCTATAAATATCAAAATCCTCCATTAGAAGTTTACTGCTGTATGTTCCAGTTTCTAGCCAAGTTTCTGTTCCAATTACAACATCAATGTTTTTTTCGGTGACTAAATTACTGAATTCTTCCTTTTTCTTGAAAAGAGATTGAAAATTTACGACTATGCATTTAAGTTTATCGTTTTCTCTTAATGATTTGGGGTTCAGTTGCACTTTGTGATTGGGGATTTTATTAGTTTTAGAATCAGGGGTGGATGCAAACTTAGGACAAAATTTCAAGTTTTCTTTTGGGGATCGGTCTGGTGAGATAGGGTCAAAACGGTTGCTTTCTGAGCTGCAGTCTTCAATAGAATCTTCAAAAAGTCTCAAACTAAAGTTTGGAAGCCCGCAGGTAAAACAAGTCCAAGATATATCACTACTGCATAATGCTTCATAAACTGCTGAATTCATTAACGTACATTTAGTGTGATACCATGTATTGCAGACGTCACAGGCAACTGCTTTATGTTTCCATGTGACTCTCAAATTGCAAACTCCGCATGGATATTTTACTTTGGTGGACGGACCAGGATTGAGTTCAATGTCTCCCGATAGCAGGATGAGGCTTAAAAGCCATGATTTAACTCCTCTATGTCTAACTCTTTTATTCAAACAATTCCTTATCACTGTACTATTTCTGATGTTAATTGAAATCAGGGGTTCAAATCTGGGGCCTAGTAATAGACGTGAGAACAGTACTCGGCGCA
>CM031610.1:1061299-1063799 GCA_018398815.1 Conus ventricosus
TCCGTCTCCCTATCACCCCACGCCAAACCCCCACTGTCTCCCTTCCCCCACGCCAAACCCACCACCATCCCTCCCCTACCACATCCCCCCAACCCCATCCCATCCCACACTCCCCCCACCACCCATCCGTCCCCTATCCACCCGACGCCAAACCCCACCGTCTCCCTCTCCCCCATGCCAACACCACCATCCGCTCCCTATCACCCCACGCCAAACACCATCCGTCCCCTTCCCCACGCCAAACCAACCATCCGTTCCCTATCACCCCACGCCAAACACCCATCCGTCTCCCTATCACCCCACGCCAACCACCACGTCCCCTATCACCCCCCCAAACCCACCCGCCCAACCACCACGCCAACCACCATCCGTCTCCCTATCACCCCACGCCCAACCAACCCATCCGTCTCCCTCTCCCCCCACGCCAAACCACCATCCGTCTCCCTATCACCCCTGCCAAACCACCATCCGTCTCCCTATCACCCCACGCCAAACCACCATCCGTCTCCCTATCACCCGACGCCAAACCACCATCCGTCTCCCTCTCCCCCCCATGCCAAACCACCATCCGTCTCCCTATCACACCCACGCCAAACCACCATCCGTCTCCCTATCACCCCACGCCAAACCACCATCCGTCTCCCTATCACCCCCACGCAAAACCACCATCCGTCTCCCTATCACCCCACGCCAAACCACCATCCGTCTCCCTATCACCCCACGCCAAACCACCATCCGTCTCCCTATCATATCACCCCACGCCAAACCACCATCCGTCTCCCTCTCCGCCCACGCTAAACCACCATCCGTCTCCCTATCACCCCACGCCAAACCACCATCCGTCTCCCTATCACCCCCACACCAAACCACCATCCGTCTCCCTATCACCCCACGCCAAACCACCATCCGTCTCCCTCCTCCCCCCACGCCAAACCACCATCCGTCTCCCTATCACCCCACGCCAAACCACCATCCGTCTCCCTATCACCCCCACACCAAACCACCATCCGTCTCCCTATCACCCCACACCAAACCACCATCCGTCTCCCTATCACCACCACGCCAAACCACCATCCGTCTCCCTATCACCCCACGCCAAACCACCATCCGTCTCCCTATCACCCCACGCCAAACCACCATCCGTCTCCCTCTCCCCCCACGCCAAACCACCATCCGTCTCCCTATCCCCCCACGCCAAACCACCATCCGTCTCCCTATCACCCCACGCCAAACCACCATCTGTCTCCCTATCACCCCACACCGGTGCAATCTGTTTCAAGAGGTCTGTATCACTTTTTTTTTTAGAACAGCGCTCTAAGATACTTCAGAAGACGTTAGTTCTGACGGAGGCTTTCTCTCATTTCTTTAGCCAGCATTGGTGTCTTTTACACCAGTAGAGATTGGCTCTGACAGAGGCTTTGTCCGATTCCTTTGGCCAGCATTGGTGTCTTTTACACCAGTAGAGATTAGCTCTGACGGAGGCATTGTCCAGTTCCTTGGCCGGATTGGTGTCTTTTACACCAGTAGAGATTGGCTCTGACGGAGTGTTTGTCATATTTGTTTGGCCAGTATTGATGTCTTTTACACCAGTAGGGACTGGTTTTGACGGAGTCTGTCACATTGGTTTGATGAAGCTTGGTGTCGTGTACACCATGGACATTTCTTCTGATGGGATATTTGTCAGTTTCCTTGGCCAGCCGTGGTGTCTGCTGCACCGTTGGCAGTTGTCTGTGATGGAGTCTTCGTTACTTTTCTGCCGTCAGCATAAATATTATTATGTTGTTACCACCAACTGAGATGCCACTGACACAATGTAATGGTCAAGTGTCTTTGGCTCGCCTTGCTGTCTTTTTAAACCACTGGAGGAGGGCATTAATGGAGCAGTTTTTTTTAAACTTTTTTTTTGGGTCAGCTATGGTGCTGTTGTCGTTGTTGTTGTTGCTGCTGTTGTTGTTGTCATTGATGTTGTTGTTGTTGTTGTTGTTGTTGCTCCTGCTGTTGTTTTTGTTATTGTGGCTGTTGCTCTTTCTGTTGCTGTCGGTGTTATTGTTGTTGTTGTTACTTATACAAGTGGAAATTGGCTTTTACAGGGACTTTGTAACTTTTGGTTTATATCAGCCTTGTGTCTGTGGCACCAGTGGAGATGGTGTTGATGGGAACTGTGCCACAGTACTTTGGTAAAGCCATTGTGTCTCTGGCACCAGTGGAGATGGTTTTGATGGGAACCGTGCCACAATACTTTGGTAAAGCCAGAGACATGGTTTTGATGGGAACTTTGGTACTTTGGTAAAGCCGTTGTGTCTCTTGTACAAGCGAAGATGGTTTTGTTGACGTCCAAATCCTATCACATTGGTAAAAACCTTGGCGTCTATTGCGCCAGTGGAGTGGCATTGGTAGAGTACATGTCACAGCATTGTGTTAAAGCCTTGAGTGTTTTCGCCATGTACCGCATGTCTCTACAGGAGCACCTGGGCATGCGGTCCCCCCCCCCCCCCCCCCT
>CM031610.1:1066299-1071299 GCA_018398815.1 Conus ventricosus
GGAGTGTAAGAGGTTGTGGAGTTGGCGAGTTGGTCTTTCGTCGCTGATACCTGGTGCATTAATTCTTGCACGTGACTTAAGGAATATCATAGAGCACATGATGAGTGGTCAGTCGGTTAGATGTTCGTAGTCATTTAGTAGGAAGCTGGTGTAGTAATTGTCACACAGAGCTTAAGGAACACCATGGTATACATGATAGGAGCTTTAATTTTGGTTGTATTTTCTTCTTCTTCTTCTTCTTTTCTTCTTCTTCTCCTCCTCCTCCTCCTCCTCCTTCTTCTTCTTCTTCTTCTTCTTCTTCTTCTCCTCCTCCTCCTCCTCCTTCTTCTTCTTCTTCTTCTTCTTCTTCTTCTCTTCTTCTTCTTCTTCTTCTCCTCCTCCTCCTCCTCCTCCTCCTCCTCCTTCTTCTTCTTCTTCTTCTTCTTCTTCTTCTTCTTCTTCTTCTTCTTCTCCTCCTCCTCCTCCTCCTCCTCCTCCTCATTCTCCTCCTCCTTCTTCTTCTTCTTCTTCTTCTTCTTCTTCTTCTTAAGTTGGAAGGTAGTGTTTACATTACTGCACACAATTTGAGGAATATCATAGAATACATGACAATAGTTTTCAATCGGTTATATACCATTCTTCTTCCTTTGCCTGAAATTGCGGTGGTGAATTCTGCACACAATTTAAGGAATATTTGCAATAGATGACAATAGGCTTTCAGTCAATTACATCTCGTATAACTTGTTGATCTTGTACAGCATAGTCAACCAGTTATTGCTTTTCCCCTCTTCCAGTCTGACCCAGCTTGTGTTGCTGAGCACAGTGGTAATGTGTTGCTGAGCACAGTGGTAATGGTTCCAGGATCTTTGAAGCTGCAGTTGACTTATCTGGCCACTCGTCTCTGGACTGCTTCAAGAACAGTCTTGCCTTGCTCCTCCCGTGGGCCCCACACTGGGCATGCATAGGACATGATGAGGTGGACCATTGCCTTGAATATTGCCTTATTGACGAATGAAACAACTTACTCAGTGACGGGACTAGCTCCTCAGATCCAACTTTTGAGCTCCTATTTTCCTGTCCGTCTGTACAAGACAGGACATCCGGTCAGTGCTCCTCAAAGGCCACAGTGAAGATCCAGCCATAAATAGCATCCTCGTTGCAGGAAAGGTGTGGGCAAAGGGCCACAGTGATGATCCAGCCAGAAATAGCATCCTCGTTGCAGGAAAGGCGTGGACAAAGTGATGAGGAGTCTACAGCCCTGCAAAGCCACAGGATCCAATTGTATTTCTGCCTTCCTCTCAAAATTGCCTCCCTTTTCAATGGTGACTTGCTCCAGGTGTATGTCGCTGTTTCATTTTGTTTCGTGCTCGACCTGTGCCGTGGGCGTTTGTATCAGTCAACACGCCTCTTTTTCCGTCCTGTTAGCCTTCTCGTATGCTCTCTGCCTGTTGACGATCACCTTCATAATAGTGCTGTTTAGTGAAGGGCTGGTGTTCCGTCGGGAGGTTGTTTTTAATGCTGTTCTCTTGCGCATGATCAACGTCATTGTTTCCGTTAGATTCTTCCACACACGGTCTTTGATTGTCGCGAATACCTGCGGTCGACTTAGGAACGAACGCGAGAACGTTTCTCTGACAGTTAATGATACAAATCCAGTGAAGTGACTGTCACAAACATAAGACGCGGCTGTTCGTTTGGGATTGTGATTTGTGTTGTCTGACCACGTGACCAGGAAGAGCAGGATCATGCGTAAATAGTCAAAAGCACACACACACACACACACACACACACACGCGGACTCTTGTTGTCTCGCTTCCGGTCTTTCCTCACGTCCTTGCAGCTCCCCCCCCCCCCCCCCTTCAAATATTGGATCATTTCTACTTCACTGTAAGGATGGCGTTTCTGGGGAACTAGCAGGTGCAGGACAATTTGTAATCGTCGTACACACAACTTATTTATCCTGTCGTTCCATGTTCGCTCGTTCCTTCGGTCATTCTTGGATGTTTTCGTTTTTCGTTCCAAGGAGGGCTTTTATGGAACGTTCGGACACACAGGAGAGAACGGAGGAGGCGAAGGAAAAGTTTAATCTTGCAAATGCATTCAAGCTGGTCATAGGCATCTAGGCCTGAAGCGTATTGTGTTTTACATTTGCTTAACAACTGTATTTTTATTTTGTTATTTCGTTTGCTTTTACACAGCTACGAATTCTTTTTCGTTTTTTTGTCTTCTTTCCTTCTCCCTCTTCTTTCTTCCTTCCTTCCTTTCTTTCCTTCTTTTTCTCTGTCTGTCTGTTGTTTTCTTTGTATAAGCAGCACATCATCAGAGTGAGAGTGCCAGTACACAGCGCATTAGAACATTAAGAAACCGAGACACTTTGTTTCAAACGCCAAAACACTATAATCAGCAAGAATATGTCCATTTGTAAGAGAACATAGTTTACAGACTGTGCATGGTGTGTAAGAGACTGGTGGTGGGGGGGGGGGGGGAGAAAAAAAAAGCTAGCAGTGGAAATTGTTCTTGTTTTTTGTTGTTGTTTTTTTTGTTTTTTTTGTTTTTTGCTTTTTTTTTTTTCAGGACATTGTGAAACAGCAAAAAACGAAGAGGTGGATTTCGGCCTTGGGAGAAAAAACAGTAAAAGTAAAAAACAAACAAACACCGCCTTAGGTGCTCCATTGATCAGATAACTGATGCCACAACAACAGGAACAGCAGGAAACAGGACTTCGACACGAAGCGCCCCAGCCGACAACCGGACACGGACGCACGGAGAACGGGACGGGGTACGGTGAACTGGGTAAGGACAGACCACAGATCTCGGCAGGCTGCAGGATCACCAAGGTGAAGGACGTGTGGATGACGTCATGATAGAAGACGCAGGATGCCGGAGGTCATGGAGACTGCAGTGCCTGTGGTGACAGTGAACGGGGACAAGCACCTTGTGTTCTGTGTGGGGGAGACAGCTTCACATGGACCCGTCCTGACCATGTCTATTTGTGTTCTGTGTGGGGGAGACAGCTTCACATGGACCCGTCCTGACCATGTCTATTTGTGTTCTGTGTGGGGGAGACAGCTTCACATGGACCCGTCCTGACCATGTCTATTTGTGTTCTGTGTGGGGAGACAGCTTCACATGGACCCGTCCTGACCATGTCTATTTGTGTTCTGTGTGGGGGAGACAGCTTCACATGGACCCGTCCTGACCATGTCTATTTGTGTTCTGTGTGGGGGAGACAGCTTCACATGGACCCGTCCTGATCATGTCTATTTGTATTTTGTGTGGGGAGACAGCTTCACATGGACCCGTCCTGACCATGTCTATTTGTATTCTGTGTGGGGGAGACAGCTTCACATGGACCCGTCCTGACCATGTCTATTTGTATTCTGTGTGGGGGAGACAGCTTCACATTGTTTTTCCTCAAAATGCAGAACCCTTCCTGACTATATCTATCCCAGCTTGCTTTTTTTGTCGGTGGAACGGTCGGTCGGTTGGTTGGTTAGTTTGAGCAAAAAAAAAGTATTTCAGCCATATAAAGAACTGTGTTGAGTAGAATAAAGCTTTATTCATCGCTGCACCAAGTATGGTGGACTTTCTAAATTCCATGACAGCTTGTGTGACACCCACCCTTGTGCGTTGCTACGTGAGATAGAAACCTTCAGCATCGGTGTATCATGGTTATAGCTACATAGGAGACTTGGTCTAATGTACGGACTGCTTTGTGTGAGATCCATCTTAGTGTACTTCTTTGTGTGCGGGAAGGCTTGGCGCGTAGCTAGACGTTGTGTGTATCCTGGCATTCGCTATAGTGTAGCGCTACTTCCCATCTCCAACTCGCTGCGGCAGACCGAATTCCATTTCCTGAGACATTTCCTGTATCGTGTATGCAAAGGGAGGCCACGAAGTTTCTTCCCCCCCCCCCCCCCCCACCCTCTCCCAAACTTATTCTCCATCTCTCTTTACCCTCACTTTATCCCACCCCCCCTTCCGTCCGCCGACTCTGTACCCCTCCCTTTCCTTATCGTGGTCAACACGTCAGCGAGCCTGCACTTCAGCAATGCTGTGAAGAAGTTTTGTGAATGTCTGTCCGTGTGAATGTCTGTCCCTGTGAATGTCTGTCTGTGTGAATGTCTGTCTGTGGGGCTGTGTGATGCAGGGATCGTGTTGTCCACGGCAGGGAGTCTGACCACTGGTCACCCCAGTGAGTGGCTGGACTGGTCAGTGAGGGACCAACAACCATCAGAAACGGTCGTCAGTGAGTTGAACATTGGAAACTGCACGTCACTCAAGAATAAGGAATATGACGAAGATGACGAAGACGACGACAACGACGACGACGACGGCAATGACGAAGAAGAAGAAGAAGAAGAAGAAGAAGAAGAAGAAGAAGAAGAGGAAGAAGAAGAAGATGATGATGATGATGATGATGATGATGATGATGATGAAGTGTACTTGTATAGAGTCTATCCTTGGTCTGAGACCGCTCTCTAAGCGCTGTATAATCGGCCTTTTGGCCGACTCTGTAGAAAGGTCCAGTGCCGGTGAGGAAAGACTCACTGTGACGAGGGTTGGCGGTGGGTCGGTGTGTCCTGTAGGGGAAAAGTACTGTCGAAGGTTAACATATCTTGGGCGTAGCATGATGACGGGCAAAGCTTCACTCTCTCTTTCCGCCGCTTTTCACGTCCCCGAACTGAGTCAGGTGCCCATTTACTAGTGGACGACAGAGGGAGGATGAGAGATGAATCAGTGTTGATGAGATACTATGTACTGTTCTAGAGATAGTGGTCGATGCTGGTGAGGCTGGCATATTCTCCCCCCCCCCACCCCCACCCCCTTCTTGTCTGGAAGGCGGTCCAGACTTATGGACGACCTTCTCCAAGCGCTGGCCGTGCACACAATGTGAGCTGCTGTAGCTGGGGTCATCAATGATCATTTGTTGTCCTCCATGTCCTCCCTCCCCATTTCCCTCATCTTATCTTCCCCCCTGCATCTGACGGTGGTCACACAGTGTGAATTAATGGCTCAAC
>CM031610.1:1081299-1088799 GCA_018398815.1 Conus ventricosus
AAAACATGCTGACCCTCATGTGTACTTCAAACTCACGACCGCTAGCCCGAAAGCACACACTGTGACCATTATTTTGACCAGGAGTAAAAGAAAGCACACACTGTGACCATTCTTTTGACCAGGGGGAAAAAGAAAGCCCACACTGTGACCATTCTTTTGACCAGGGGGAAAAGAAAGCACTCACTGTGACCATTATTTTGACCAGGGGTGAAAAGAACGCACGCACTGTGACCATTCTTTGGACCAGGGGGGAAAAGAAAGCACACACTCTGACCATTCTTTTGACCAGGGGGAAAAGAAAGCACACACTCTGACCATTATTTTGACCAGGGGTAAAAAGAAAGCACGCACTCGGACCATTCTTTTGACCAGGGGGAAAAAGAAAGCACACACTCTGACCATTCTTTTGACCAGGGGGAAAAAGAAAGCACACACTCTGACCATTCTTTTGACCAGGGGGAAAAAGAAAGCACACACTCTGACCATTATTTTGACCAGGGGGGGAAAGAAAGCACACACTCTGACCATTCTTTTGACCAGGGGGAAAAAAGCACACGCTCTGACCATTCTTTTGACCAGGGGGAAAAAGAAAGCACACACTCTGACCATTCTTTTGACCAGGGGGGAAAGAAAGCACACACTCTGACCATTCTTTTGACCAGGGGGAAAAAGAAAGCACACACTCTGACCATTCTTTTGACCAGGGGGGGAAAGAAAGCACACACTCTGACCATTCTTTTGACCAGGGGGAAAAGAAAGCACACACTCTGACCATTCTTTTGACCAGGGGGGAAAAGAAAGCACACACTCTGACTATTCTTTTGACCAGGGGGGGGGGGGGGGGGAGAGCTGAACGGACAAAACAGTAATAATAGGGTGAATGTAAAGAGGAGCCGGAGACATTGAGGTTGAAGAAGAGGGAAAGAGGGGGGGGGGGGGGGGGGGGGGGGCGGAGGAATCGATTTTTAGGGAGCTGGCTTTAGGTTCTTTGCTTTCGCCGAGGTTGTCAGAAAGTGGGTGATTATTTTTTCAGGGTGGTTTGTTAGGGAAGGATTTATTTGCAAAAGATTTGTTTGGGTGATTTATTTGGGAATAATTGGGGGGTGATATGTTTTGATGATACGGATGGTTTATTGGCATGGTGAGGAGGAATAATAAAAAAAAATTTGAGGGTGATTTATCTAGCGTGATTTGTTTTCATAACACGGATGGTTTATTGGCGTGGTGAGGAGGAATAATCAAAACTTTTGAGGGTGATTTATCTAGCGTGATTTGTTTTGATGATACGGATGGTTTTTTTTGCGTGGTGAAGAAATCTGTATCTAATTTGAATGAGTGTCTATCTCCTACAAGAGCTGAACGAAATGTGGATGCTCAGCCTTCGAGGAGGGGAGGTCGCTGCCTTGAATTCCTGCATCAGCTCACGGTCTTCTTTGGGGCCGGCAGATAACACCTTCACGGTTGTCCTTTGTTGACGTTGTCTTTGTTGACGTTGTCCTTTGTTGACGTTGTCTTTTGTTGACGTTGTCCTTTGTTGACGTTGTCCTTTGTTGACGTTGTCCTTTGTTGACGAGTCAATGGTGTGGGCCTCACAGGTCAGCCCATTGTTGGATGACAGTTCCGTGGTGTTTGAATCTTTCAGGCTAGGGCAGGTGGTGGTGTGTGTTTGGGGTGGTTGGGGGGATGGTTGGGGGGGGGGGGGGGGGGTTACAACGGTAAGCGGTGCTGTGCTTAACATCAAGTGAAGGGTTTCTGAAGGAAGAAATGACGTCATGGAGTTTTATATGGAAAAAGAATGAAGATAACCAACTGGTTTTCGTCTCAAAGGTGGTATGGTGTTGAGGGTGGGAAGACGACGGACGGGGATGATATAGCCAGGTAACGATCTCCACTTCCCCGACACATGGGGTGATTGTGGACCACACCGCTAATCATTCACCAGAAAAGTTAAGGCTGTGTCAGGCCAGTTGACGTAGGCTAGAACACCAAGGCTACATCAAAATGTTGTTATGCTCTGCACAGTTATGTGGGGATTGTCCTCAGTTGTGACAAGCTCCTAGCATAACATTATCAGTCTCCAAAATTCCCGAAGTCGGAGTTGTGGCTGCCCACATGGCAGGGTAATCAAAAAAACGGTCACACACGCAATGTTCTCATCCCAGCTGATGCATTTGTACCATAGTGTTCACTACTTAGCTGTTCGGATGATCCCTGAAGTCTTTTAGCCAGGGTACGACAACAACAACAACAGCAACATTCACCACAAAACTGTTTTCAGAAAGGGAAGGTAGTAAGTAGCTCTGTCTCGGGTCCACATTCACTCCATCCCCTCAACATGAGATGTAGCCAGCTTTGATTCTTACATTTTGTACTTAGGGACAGTTCAAAACTGTGATAGGAGGGATGCGATCTTGGGACAAGGGATCCGGGGGATTGGGAGGGGCGAGGGTCCGGATTTACTCCCGAGGGGGGGGGGGGGGGGGGGATCGGACACGTGTCGCTCTCACTGCCAGGTGTTCATTTCGTTCGTGGAGTGTTCACGGCACATTACACCGGCGTCAAAACAGAGGTCTTCAATAAGTCGTGACTGGTGTGTTAAACGTCAGCCACAGCTGCCGTGTTAGACGCTGGGCAGAAGATGGGGATGGAGAAGTCATTCGGAGGTGGGGTAGATATATGTCCAATGAATTAGCTCAATATGAGACACACTGGCATTTTTGCGGACACACCAGACACACTCACAAAATGACTTACTTGCCTAGGGGAAACGGTATTTGAATAGCAGAACAGTATTGCAGCCGATAGAAACACGTGTGTATGTGGCAGTGCTTTGAGAGAGAGAGAGAGAGAGAGAGAGAGAGAGGAGAGAGAGAGAGAGAGAGAGAGAGAGAGAGAGAGAGAGAGAGAGAGAGAGAGAGATTCAGATCTTTATTCTGTTAGGCCATAGCGCCTCAGAAGCGGGGTACAAAGATACAACAATATGCTGTAACTAAAGCAAAGAAGCAAACAAAATAAAGCGTAGCCACAAGAATAATGTTTTTTTACGGTTTAAGCCTTCGAAGCATTAACTAATTTCACTGCTCATGGTTTGCTATTTGCAAATGCTACTACACAGAAATAACAATCAAGAGAGAGAGAGAGAGAGAGAGAGAGAGAGAGAGAGAGAGTGTGTGTGCGTGTGTGTGTGTGTGTGTGTTGTGTGTGTGTGTGTGTGTGTGTGTGTGTGTGTGTGTGTGTGTGTGTTTGTGAGAGAGAGAGAGAGAGAGAGAGAGAGAGAAAGAGAAGAGAGAGAGAGAGAGAGGAGAGAGAGAGAGAGAGAGAGAGAGAGAGAGAGATCAAATAATTATAACTTAAAACTATCGTCAGAATACCACATTACAAAAAATGAGGTTGGTCACAGCTTTTCTATCAAATGCTTGTTATATAATGCTTCAAATGAACATAATTTATCTTTATTTTGCAAGTTTTCAGAAATCTCCTTTCAGAGCTTACGTCCAGAATACGTTAAGGAAGACATAAAATGAATGGCTCTGCGAATATCGCATTCTTTTTTGTAATGAAAAGTAGTCACCGCCAACTTGGAGCGAAGGTTAGGAAGTACAGCGTTCTTCCTGATTTGATGCATACGAAGTATATATACGCTTTGATTTCAGTAACATACAACATTGCATTCACCTGATTCATATTCCTTATAATCCAGGCGGCCGCAAAGGGTCTTATCAGGGCTGTCACCCCGTTGAGCAATATAAAGTTCTTTATTGTCCGTAGCATGAAGGGAAGATTTCAAAGGTGTTAGTTAAAGAGAACGTCTGAACAGCATTCCAATGATTTAAGCAGCCTTGACAGGCTGAGTACAAACAAGTTGTCACGTGTTGGAAAAGTCGGGTATGTTGGTACAGTAAGCGTTATGTTTTGTTGGTTGAAATCTTTTCTTTTTAAAAAAAAAAAAAATCACCCGAGCTAAGGTAGAAACACTGTTACGCCAATATGAATTATTATCTATCGTGAGACTAATTTGTTTATTACAATCAATTCCTAGGCATGGTCATGGTCGTGACATTTATTCCAGGTCATCTAGATTTTGTACTTTGATACTTATGTCTCGATGAAACTAACATGAATGAATTTTAGAGGATGAAGAACCAGGTGAGTGAGAACTGACCATTCGATGAGGCTACAAATGTATCTCTTTACAAGTCACTGCACACTGAATTTCACTGTCACAAGTAGTATAATCAGCAACTAGTTCGCACGAAGAAGAATAGCAAAAGGTAGATCATTAACATACACTGAAATAAAACTGGTATTATACTGATCCTTGAGGAACACAGTATTGCTGACAAGAAAAAAAATGTTTCAGATTTTAAAACCAGTCATTTTCTGTATCTCAAGAAAGGCGACAAAAATCCAAGAGATTCACAACATAAACCATAAAGTTCATTTTCCTTCCTCTAAACAGATTATGATCAGTTATGTCAATGGCTTTAGCAAGTCAATAAAAAGAAAAAAGAATCTTTGGAATGGACCGCAAATCAATATTTCAACTCCACCGTTCTGCTGGATTTAGTAATGCAGTTCAACAGAAACTTTACTTTCTAAATCCGCTTTGGTTTGAATAAAATGAATTGTTTAATAAAATGTAGCTGGACATTTCTTTTAAACGCCTTTCGGGAGCGTTAGGTGGGAGAGACAGAATCAATATTAGTCTATAATTTGGAGGATCATTTGGATCACCAGATTTAGAGACCAACAGAACTTTAGCTTCCTGAAGAACAGTGTGTACAGGAGTACAGAAAGGGACAGAGAAAAGGACAGAGAAAAGGACAGAGAAAGGACAAGAGAAAAACAAACAAACAAAGAGAGACAGACAGACAGACGGAGGCAGAGACAGAGACAGAGATTGAGAGACGCAGAGAGAGAGAGAGACAGAGAGACAGAGAGACAGAGAGAGACAGATATAGTGACAGAGACGGAGAGACAGACAGGGGCAGTGAGACAGACTGAAGCAGAAAAAGATAGAGGCACAGGCAGAAAAAAATTTGGGGGCTTAAGACAAAACGAAGGAACGAGCTCACGATGTTTGCATGAATGGAAAAGAAAAAGCATTTGAAGGCTTCTTTTCCTCTTGCCTGAAGGAAAAGCAGTGAAGTAGGTGATTATGATATATGAATCGAGAAATAAGAAAATGATACCAGAAGTGAAAAAACAAAGTACAACCAAATATGAAAAAATAATGATTATTATCATAGCGCAAAAATCACGCGCGCAAAAAACTGTTAGCACGGAGTGGGAGCGACAAAACATGGTGGCAGAAGGGGAAAGAGGCGGACAAGAGAGGGGGAGGGGGGGGGGGGAGGAGGAAAAGCACAAAAGATGTGAGGGCAGGTTGAAAGGGCATGAGGGTGGTAAGAGAGGGGGGTGAAGAATTAAAAAAAAAGGGGGATGGATAGAGAGAATAACGTAGCAAAATGCAAAATCAATAAAAAGGAACTGAAATCATGCTATAGGGTATACATTTCTAATATAATTCGGACGAATGTAAATACCATGTATATACTGTCTGAGGAAAACAAATAGAAAAATGAAGAAAAGAAAGAAGAGGGAGAGGATTTTCTATTGACTGGTTTTGTCTGATCGAGTTCATGAAACGTTGCATAGAGTGGAAAGCGAACATAAGGAGCTTGCTGTGGTCGGGTCATCAGCTCCAGAGAAGGTGGGAAACCTGTTTTTGCAGTCTGTCGGGGAAGCCTTTGTCTTAGCATTCATCCCCCCAGACCTCTTTCCTCTGAAGGTCATCCATGTTCTAACCCTTCGTTGTGAGCCACGTTGTCTGGAACTCATGACCGTGGCCCTGACTTTGCTCACTTCTGCTGAAGATGATCTCTCAAACTGAAGTAGTGTATGTTAGAGAAGTGGTTTATGCTAGAGGGGTGGTCTATGTTAGAGAAGTGGTTATGTTAGTGAATTGGTGTATGTAAGGACCGTTCTCAACAGGGCGAACAATAAGTTCACAAACTTTGTTTGAGAACACTTCAAACAAGTTTGCATCTGAACTGCACAAACACATGTTCGGAAACCGTGTTTCGAGAGGTTCGTAAAGTGTGTTTGCGAACAGTTTTTGGATCTCAAGTCGTGTTCAGGAAACTTGTGCGTTTCTCCAGTTTGATTGGTCGAATCTTTTGCGATGAAGATTCATTGCTGTCTTTCTATTGCAGCAAAATGGCTGACACTACGCCAAACCGTTTAAATAAAACGGACGCAAGTCTGCTAGATCTTGCACGAATGATAGGCACCGTGCTTATGTCATTGAAGAACATAAGGCAACGTTGCCTTTCTCTTTCCCCTTCCTGTGTGTGTCTGTGCGTGTTAGAATATAAATGTCCCCGCGTTTACATAAGCACTTTAAGATTGTTCATTGATTGAGGTTACCGTTTTTCGTTCTTCTGTTACATTTGGTTTGTTTTGTTGCAATAGTAGGCAGAATTAATTAATTATCCATTCTCATGCATTTACTCACTCACTCACTCACTCACTCACTCACTAACTCACACACTCACTAACTCACTCACTCTGCTTCTTCTTTTTCTTGTTCTTGTTCTTGTTCTTCTTCTTCTTCTTCTTCTTCATTATGATAATGATTATAACGACGATGACGATGATGGTCGTATGGTGGTGGTGGTGGTGGTGGTGGTGGTGGTGGTGGTGGTGATGATGATGATGATGATGATGATGATGATGATGATGATGATGATGATGATTGACGGTTGTTCTTATTGTTGTTGCTATTGTTGCTGTTGTTGTTGTTGTTGTTATTCTTGTCAAACTAACGAACATCGCCAGCATATCATAAAACGTTCACTTCAACACACAGTCAGTCAGTGAGGAAAAAGAAACATTTTCAAATCTGATTATAAAGAGGGCGAAGAAGGCGAGGATATCAATTGACATGGGAGTTGAGCCCCAAAGGAAAGGGGCTGGATAGGCATCAGTGAATCCCTTCATGTTCATAGACTCATCAATGTCTCAGTGAATCCCTTCATGTTCATAGACTCATCAATGTCTCAGTGAATCCCTTCATGTTCATAGACTCATCAATGTCTCAGTGAATCCCTTCATGTTCATTAGACTCATCAATGTCTCAGTGAATCCCTTCATGGGTTTATAGACTCATCAATGTCTCAGTGAATCCCTTCATGTTCATAGACTCATCAATGTCTCAGTGAATCCCTTCATGTTCATAGACTCATCAATGTCTCAGTGAATCCCCTTTATGTTCATAGACTCATCAATGTCTCAGTGAATCCCTTCATGTTCATAGACTCATCAATGTCTCAGTGAATCCCTTCTATTCATAGACTCATCAATGTCTCAGTGAATCCCTTCATGTTCATAGACTCATCAATGTCTCAGTGAATCCCTTCATGTTCATAGACTCATCAATGTCTCAGTGAATCCCTTCATGGTTTATAGACTCATCAATGTCTCAGTGAATCCCTTCAT
>CM031610.1:1093799-1111299 GCA_018398815.1 Conus ventricosus
TTGGACAAAGGGGTTGATTTTTCCACTGCACAAGAAGGGTGACCACAAAAAAGCCGGAAACTATAGAGGAATTTCACTATTAAATGTTATTGGCAAATTGTATAGCAGCATTTTGAATAAGAGGTTATATGCTTTTTGTGAAAAGACAAGTAATATACCAGAAGCTCAAGCAGGTTTTAGAAAGGGATACAGTACAACTGACAATATATTCTCTCTGCAATCATTAATTCAGAAATATCTTACTAAAAAGAGCGGCCGCTTCTACACTCTTTTCGTTGACTTTTCCAAGGCTTTTGATAGTATTGATAGAGCAAATTTGCTGTATATTCTACTTCAAAAAGGAATTCATGGAAAAATGTTTCAAACACTCAAAAATATGTACAAGCAAGTTATGGCGGCAGTTAGATACGGAAATAGCATTACAGAGTATTTCGAGTGTTTGTCAGGGGTAAGGCAAGGCTGCATTCTCAGCCCTTTGCTGTTTTCATTGTTTATATCTGAACTGCAAAATACACTTATTACTGGTAACACAAGGGGTATTGATGTGTTTTCAGATCAAACTGGCATTATCTTATTGATGTATGCAGATGACATTGCCTTGGTTTCTGACTCTGTGACTGACCTCCAGAAGAAAATTGACTGTTTGGATCTGTTCTGTCGCAAATTTGGACTAAAGGTGAATATGGAAAAAACGAAAGTAGTAGTCTTTAAGAACGGTGGTTTTCTGAAAAGATTTGAGGCATGGTTTTATGCTGGTAAACAAATCAAAGTGGAACCCATGTACAACTATTTGGGAGTGATATTTTCTGCTACATTGAACTGGTCAAAATGTGTAAGTAATCTTTCTGGGAAGGCACTTAGAGCGCTTGCAGGAATTAAGAAGTTATATTTCAAACTAAAAAACATGCCAGTTCATACTGTTTTTAAGATTTTTGATGTGAAAATCAAGCCAATCTGTTTATATGGCTCAGAAATTTGGGGTTTCCAACACTTCGAAGAAATTGAAAAGGTGCAAACGAAAATATGTAAAATGGTTTTGAGTGTTGGGAGAGATGTGAAAAATAATATTGCTTTGGGTGAGTGTGGTAGATTTCCTTTGTATATTGATGCCTATGTACAGCTTATTAGGTACTGGTGCAGACTTCTTGTATTATCACATGACCGCTACCCTCGTCAATGTTACAATATGTTGTTTATGCATGATAATAATGGCAGGCAGAACTGGGCTACTCGAGTCAGAACCATTTTGTGTAAATTTGAATTTGGCTATGCATACCGCATTCATGACAGCATTTACTCCATACGCACACGCAATCTTTCCAATCACCCAAAAGGAGCACTACCGAATGTTTTTCTTCTCCCCCTCTCCTTCAGGGAAAACACTTTACTAATCACAACAACAACTTGTAAACAGATTTTACACCTGTATCTCTCCCCGCCGGGAGGAAAAATAAACCCGCCCCAGACTCTCCTAAAGTCGGGAGACAAAAAATTCTTCACACCCGTATCTCCCCTCACCCCGAAGAGAAAAAATCAATCTTCAAAACATGTTCTTCCTCACACCGAGAGAAAAATAGTCTTCACACTTGTATCTTCTTTACCGGAGGATAAAATTTTAGTCTAGTTCCCTTTATAAAGCTATGGCCTTCCCATTCCTTTTTCCAAAAAAAACCGGCCCCGGAGAATAAATAATCCCTTTATCCTGGGGAAAATCCCTGCCCAAAAAAAAGCCCCCCTGCTTTTAAAACCCTTTTCTCTTGAGATTTTAATAACTCCCCCCTCGAATTCCCCTTTGCCCTGGGTTTACGAGTCTGACTTCTTTCCCGGAGTTTTTTCTGTCTCTCGAGAAAGACGAGCCTTAAACCTCCTTCCCTGGGGGTTGGTATTTGCGGGGGGCTGAACTACCAGTGTTTTTCCCCACACCGGGGGGCCATTTTCCCAAACCACCTCCGGGGGGGGAAAGATGAAGGGGGGGGGGCCCGAAGGGAAAAGGGGGGTGACGGGTAAAGGGTAAAGGGTGAAGGGCGAAGGGCTGAAAAAACAAATTAAGGTTGTGTAAGTAACCTCCCTTTTCAATTCAACATTTGAATTTTTTTCCCCTCTTTTTTTAATTTTTCCCCCTGTACCCTTTCCCCAAAATCTATCGCTCACCGGGGAATTGATGGTCAGCAACGAGGAAACCTTTCCTGACGGGGTTTCAAAGTCTCTGGGGCCTTTGGGGGGGGTTTAAAAACTGACTCTTTCCCCCCTTCCCTAGTGAGGGCATACTCAGTTTTAAAAAAACCCCGGACGCCCCTTTACCTTCCCCCCCTTTTTAAAAAACTATCATCAGGGGTTTCACTTTCCCCAATGCCCAAACATTCGTTTCGGAATGGGGGCCAATTACTCACAATTTTTTTGGGGGGGACCCCCGCTACACTTTTAAAGGGCCCCCATGAAAGTTTTTCCCTTTTTTTTTTGTGGAACGGGGAAAATGTTTCTTATCACTAATCAGGGGATGGAGCGTCACATGCTTGAGTGAGGTACGGCAAAATGACCCCCCCCTTTCCTGGGAGGGAAAAAAATTTTCTCCAAAAAAATTTTTTAAAGGAAAAAAACCCCAAAAAACCTTTAAACCCCAAATCTTCACCCAGGGAATCTAAAAAATTGTGAAACCTAGCCCCTGTTTCCCCAAAATTTAAATAATCAAGTTAAAAATTTCAATACCTGACCCACCATAAATAGCATATTTCAAACTTTCAATCTTTCTAAAAAAAAAAAAAAATTAAAAATTTGATCACCATTTTCCCACAAGAAAATTTTTAAAAAATTTACATGGATAAAAAAATTTAAGGGTTTATCAACAATTCAAAGCCCAAGGGTTCTACATTAAGATGTGAAGAAAAATTTTCCCTTGATCTTTGTCTCACATCATAGGGTTTAAAAAACCCTCATGAAAATGAGAATATTCCAATTGTACATGTTTTCAAAGACTGTAAAAAAAAAAAAATATTTTAAAAATAATTTTTTTTTCCCCCCCACATGAATTTTTATAGTCCATTGAAAAGTGCATGCTTTCCTTTTTTAAACAATGAAAAATGAAAAAAAATTTGGTTTTGGTCTCATTGCAAAAACCCAAAACATGCATATATACATTTCTAAAGGTTTTTGCTTCACACATACATATATATTATTTTCCCAAAGCAAATTAGAAAAAATTAGAACTTGATTTTTTCCTTTTGTTCCCAAAGAAAATTTGTAGTACAATCAACTTTCAAGTGGGGGTTTTGTTTGAAAAAAACTTTTAGTCACTTCCAAAAACAAATTATGCATAAATACACTTGATTTAAATCGTCAGAAAGCATTACAATGCCCCCGTCAAAAGTGTCACCCGTAACATTAAAAAAGGAAAAAAAAAGGGGAATAGTCTTTCCTTGAAGACAGTTACATTTGTCCTGAATATTCACGCACCTGACAAAAATTTTGCCATGACATTTTGTTTTTCCCGGGCAGGGTTTTAAACAGTAAATGGAATTTCCCTGAAATGCCAAAGCCTTTTTAAATAACCTGCGGGTTTTTAGTCTTTGCGATTTCAAGAACGTCAGTGGCCTTGGTCGTCTAAAAATAAAAATTTTTTCCCAGTCAAAAAACCCCTGGCGAATTTCCCTCACTTTCCCAAACATAAAGCCAACCCACTCCCCGACAACCCTTTTTTTTTTTGCAAACGGCGGGGGTTGGTCTGGTTCGCCCCCGGGGTTATTTCAAAAGTTAACTAAATACTATGGGGTTCAATACCAGTTACTTTTACCTGGGGTATCCGTAAAAACCACATTGAAGTTTTCAAAATGTTTTGGCGGTTCTGTTTGATTGTAGAAAAATTCATTCGTTAGAACCAATCCTCATGGGTTTCACTTTGAAAAGACGAATGGGAAAGGGGGTTTAAAACCCCATCATCTGCACTGGTAGATGTTAACACTCCTACTTTTGCTGTTTTAAAACCCCCGGATTGTCCCTGTACGTTAATTGGGTACAAATTATCACTGAAAATGTTGCCCTGTTGACATCAGTTTCGGGACACAGGACTTTACCCACTAAAACCGACTGGTTGATGGAAAATTTGTACGTTCAACATATTTTCTTAAAACAGGGTTAAATGAAAAAACCTTCTCAGTGTTTGCCATTTTAAATCTTATAATTTACTTCAAAAAAGTTTTTCGACCCCCCTAAAAAGGGGCCCCTTTCCACATAACACGAAGTTGTTATGTTCTTCAGTTATTTGCAAAGGACTTTTTTCCCTACACTAAAGGAAAAGGGCCCTTTTTGCTTTTTTGTCTGCAAAGACCTTGTCACACCCTGTTTTTCTATCAGTACTGTTGAGCAGCTCACATCCCCTTTAAAAAGGGTTTTTGCAGTTCAAAAAAGTTTTTGGTAAAATTTTTTACTGTCGGGTATGCCCGTCTTTTTCCGGGCCATTGTGTCTTCAATAGTTTCCAAAAGGTCCCTTGGTGAGTTTTCCAAAAAGAAGTCAAAGGGTTTGAGAACCCCCAAGCGTTTCGTTGGGGATTTCCCTGTATGCAAAAAGAAAAAACCCGGTATGAAACGATCCCTTTCCCGGGGGTTTTTTTCCCTTTTGAAACCTTTTCTCACATGGACTTCAACGTTCCATTAAAACCCGTTCAACCATGCCATTTCGTTTGGGGGAATGATATGGCGGGGTTTGAAAGGGAAAGGGAATTGCAAACGGTTGAAAATTTCTCTCATGAGATCAGAATTTGAATTTGGTTCCTCAACCCGAGGAAATTTGTCTGGAAGACCCACTCTGGAAAAAATTCCCAATTAAGGGTTTCCCGCGACAGATATGTATAAATTTTTCTTCAGTGGAACGCTTCTGGTTTACCTTTTTGGCTGTATCCACCAAATTTAAAGGATTAGCGATACCCCAAAAGAAGACAGTGGTAGCGGTCCAACAAGTTTTAATAGCTCCCTTTCCCAAAAAATGGAACGGAAATGAGAGGCATTTTGTGCCAAAGGTGCCATGGGACGCGACCTTTTGAGATGTCTTTTGGAAAAATGTCACTTTGAGGGGCCCAGTTTTTTCCGAAAACTTCCTTTGGACCCCCGGCCCAAATAAAAAAAAATTCAAAAAAAATCTTTTTTAAATGTTCTTTTGTTCCGCAGTGGACCAGCGGAAAAATTTGCATCATGGCCGTTTTGGCAGTACGTTTTTTTTAAGGGGTTTTTTGGAAAACCCCCCCTTGTCTTTTGTCCTGCCCGGGTTTACACACCTGTAGAGAATGTCAGAGTCCAGAAATTGTTACTTTGGGTTTTTGTCCTTTTTGAAAGCCCAGGGGACAGTCTGT
The DNA here is from genome assembly GCA_018398815.1 of Conus ventricosus. Taxonomy (NCBI): domain Eukaryota; kingdom Metazoa; phylum Mollusca; class Gastropoda; order Neogastropoda; family Conidae; genus Conus; species Conus ventricosus. The sequence goes on from CM031610.1 coordinate 1,099,139, forward strand.
TTACCCAGCAGAAAAGTATTGTCGTCGGCCTTCGTCTTTTCCTGCTTTTCTTTTAAATATCGGGGAAAACGGAGTTCATCCATTTTTGAGATTTTGGGGGCCCTTTGTACCCTTTTCCCTGCTCTATGACGTTTGTTTCTATTTCTCAAAAAGCGGAAAAAAACGACCCCTCCAGAAACCAAACCTTGTATTTAAAGGAAAACCTGGAAAATTCCCCAAGATCAAGTCGCAGAGGGGTTATCAAAAACACGGCGGTAGGAAAACCGGAGTAGAAACGGTGTATCGACTGAAATTTTCGCCAGGGGAAGGAAACGTTTAAATCTTGCCCCAAACGCCCTTACATTTTTTGGACAGTGTTGAAAAATTACGGGTTTGAAGCACAAAAGACTTCCTTTACACCAGCAGTAGTGCCCCCAAAGTTTTCCCCGCAAACCGAAGCCTGAAAACCATTGGTGGCCCCTTTTCAAACACCAGTCCACCCAAACAGATTGATCTGGTCCCAAAAAAAGGCCTTCTTCAAAATCAGTGGGACTAATTGCGGGTTTTGAATTTTTTTGGGTTTTTGGGAAAGGGCTTTTTTTCCTCAAAGGGAAAAACTTGCCACCCAAAAAAGAAACATCGCATTTTTTGTCGGCAGCCGATGATTTTTTTGAATTCTTTTTCTGTCCACGAACTGGCCCAAAGGTCTACGTGGTGGTCGCTGTCCACGATGGGAAACTTTTTGCGGGAGGGAAACGGGTCTTTCCGGGGGGGTGAGTACTGGTTTTGACGAAGTCCCCAAAACCGGGGAAAAAACCCCTGTCCTTTCCCTGGGATGGTATTTTTCCTTGAGGACTCAAAAATAAACCACAAATTTCCTTTCCTGTAATTTCCCCTGTCCTGAGGGGGGTTAGTACATGACGCATGAGATTTCAAAGTTTGGAAAAATTTCCTTTCCTAGCCACCCCTTTTTGGGGGTGAGCGATACAATTATTGTTTTCACCCAATCTGCCCACATTTCCTCCCGTTTTCAAATTGCCTTTTTTTAAAGGGGAAAGGGGCAGATCTTTGTCACGCTCGGGAAAAATTTGGTTCTCTAAGAAGGAGATCTCGCAGTGTTTGAAAAATTTTTGTTGGGTTTTAGAAAAATTCGATCCATCGATCCAAAAATGACTCATACGGACCCAGAAACGAGGGAAAAAACGATTTTTTTTTTTTCGGGGGCCGCACAAAAAGGGAAATTTTGTGAAAAACACAGAAAAACATTGAAATTTTTGAGGGTTTTCTTTCCAGCGGACCCCAATTTTAAATTTTTTTTTCGCTGCAAGGGGAGTGGTCCCCAGTGTCAAAGGTTTACCCTTAAACAACGACGCCATATACAATGTCCCTTTTTTTTGGCCCCCAAAAAGTTGCGTGACTTTCAAATCGGAAAAAAAAACTATCAAGTCATCCTTTTTTTCCCTCAAAAGGTGGCAACTTTGGAATATTCCCGCTTTTGGTTGAGGCATGGGTGCGGGAAAACCGGGCGGTGGAGGTTCTCTCGATTCCTGTTTTTCTTTAAAATTTTAGCATCAGTTTTTAAATTTTAACTGCCTCAATTTAAAAAAGGCCCTTTTTTCAGCTTCAGGCTTCCCCCTTTTAAAACCCTTTTTTTTTCAATTTCGCCTTTCCCCCTTTTAGTTTTTTTTCTTTGTTCAGCTTCCCCCTGTAATCTTTTTTCTTCAATTTCGCTTCCCTCTGTAGTTTATTTTCTTCAGCTTCCCCCTGTAGTTTATTTTCTTCAGCTTAGCTTCCTCTGTTTAAATTTTTTTTCTTTCTCTCTCTCGTAGCCTGTCTGCCCCATCTGGCATTGTTGCACATTGTTAGTAAGGGTTTTTTCCCCCAAAACCCAAAAACGTTCCGGTTTTTTAACCCAAATTTTTCAAAATCATCCATAATTGGGTTTGTCAGTATAAACACCAAACAATCTCAAAGTTGAATAAAATAAAGGGGATTATGATTTATATTATGTTTTTACAAAAACCCTAAATTTTGTTTATACAAATTTTAAAAATTCAATTTCCCGGTTTTAAACAAAAAAAAGGTATTAAAAAGGGTAGGGATGAAATCCAAGGAATGTATTTTTCCAAAAATAAAATTTTCCAAATGTTATCAAATTTGGAATTTACAAAAAAAAAATGAAAATTTTAATACAAAAAATGTTTTCCCTAAGAAAGAAAAAAAAAAAAAATAACAAATAAAGGGTTTTTTTTTAAAAAAAATTCTTTATAAAGTTTAAGTTCTCAAAGTTTTGTTGTCAGTTTTTTTTCTTACTTAATTTCAAATGAATTTACAAAAAAATGTACCCCCTTATCCCCAAAAAAAAAATATAAATTTACAAACAAATGGGAAACACAAACAATTTTAAAAAAAGGGGAAGAACACAAAAAAACTAGGGGAAATTCCCACCAAAAAAAAGAAAATGTTGAAAAAAAAAATGATAGGGCTTTTTGGGGAAGGTTTAAGGTTTTGAAAAAGGGGGTGGAAAAAAGGAAAAAGAAAGGATTTTCACGGCCGGGGAAAAGTGAGCAGGGAAAAGAAAAGCAAAAGGGGCCCACAGACCGCACCCAGTGGGGCACTGTCTCCGGAAATGGAGAGGGAAAAAAAACAAATCACTGCACCCTATACACACACTACCGTAAAAAATAAAAAAATATAAACAAAAATCAATTTAAAAGCACATTACCCAAAATCAAAAAAAATCTCGCACCACACCCCGAAAAAAAAAAAATTTAAAAAATAAAGATGTTTATTTGGGAGAGCGGAATCAACTCCACCCCCTACACTATTTGGGGGGGGTTTAGGAGGAAAAGGTTTATCCCCACTCTGAGGGGGCAAGGGGGGAAAAAACAAACTGAAACAATTTGGAAAGCGAAAAAATATTTTTCGAAAGGGGAAAGGGCTATTGACTCCCCAACGCCCTGTCCCCTGCTAAAAAAAGGAAGAGGTTGGGGCTATCAGTCCTGGGAAAAAAAGGGGCAAAAATTCTTAAAAACCTTTTTGGGAAAGGGCAGCGATTCCCAAAGCCCCGCCCCCCTTTTGGGGGAGGGTTTGAAACAAGGAAGGTTGGGCTATCGGTCCTGGGTGGGGAAGGGTCAAAAAAAAAATCCCACCAAAAAAAAAAAAACCCCCCAAAAAGAGTAGAACAACCCAAAAAAAATTCAAACCCCCCTAAAACATATAGAAATTTTTAAAAAAAAAACAAAAGCAAATATTATACCCCAATTATAATTAAACTTTCTTCTTTTTTTTTTTTTCCCCCAAAAATTTTGGGGGACAAAAAAGAAATTCCCAGGTTACAAATTTGAAAACCTTTTTCCCTTTTTTTTTTCTTCCTCAAACCCCTTTAGGGTACAAAAAGAAAACCTTTTTTTTTTTCCTCAAACCCCTTTAGGGGCAAATCTTTTTTTTTTTTAACCCCCAAAGGGGACAAATAGAAATCTTTTTTTTTTTTTTTTTTTTTTCCGGAAAGGGGGGGAAAAAAAACGGCCCGCCCACGCCGGGTGAAATCGGAGTCGGGTCCCCCACTGTCACCCCTGTCACTTTGGGATTCCCCCATTCCCTGACGCATTTACTCCAAAACGCACACGCAATCTTTTTCCCAAACACCCCAAAAGGGCACTAACCCAAAGTTTTTCTTCTCCCCCCCTCTTCGGGAAAACATTTTTCTAATCCAACAACAAACCCTTTTTAAAAAAAGATTTTACCCTGATCTTTTTCCCCCTGAGAACAAATAAAAACCGACACAATTTTATCTCTCCTCAGTCGGGAGGGCAAATCAAAAACTTACACAAAGTATCTCTCCCCACTCCGGGGGAGACAAAACTTTTTTCACACATGTTCTCTTTCCCCACCCCCGAGAGATAAAATAGTCTTCACATTGTTTTCTCTCTTTACACTGAAAAGATGAAATTTGTTAAATTCCCCTTCTTTTAAAACTTTGGCCTTTCCCTTCGTTTTCCAAAAAAAAAGGGGCCCCGGGGGAAAAATTTAAATTCCCGTAATCCTTTAGGGCCTGCCTGCCCCAAGGGAAAAACTCCCCTGCTTTTCAATTTCCCGTCTCTCTGAGGGCAATAACTGCCCCCTCGAATTCTTCCCGTCCGGAGATACGAGTCTCGACTTCTCTTTTTTGGGTTTTCTGTTCTCGGAAAAAACGACGGGGTTTTAACCCCCTCTCCTGGGTTTGGGAATTGCTGGGGCTGTCTAACCCCGTGTGTTCCCCACAACCCTGGCCATCTTCAACCCCCTCACGGGGTGAAAGATGGAAAAGGGGGAAAGGGGGGAAAGGGGAAAGGGGTGACGGGGTGGAAAAGGGGGAAGGGGTGAAGGGCGGGAAGGGCCCGAAAACGAATTAAAGGGTTTGTTTTAAGTAACTGTTTTTCAAATTTAACCTTTTGAATTTTTTCTTTTCTTTTTTAAGTTTTCCCCCCGTAGCTTTCCCCCAAATTTTCGCCCCTGGTTTGACGGGTCAGCAACGGGACCACCGTCCTGACAGGTTTTTGAGTCTCTAGGGGCCCTTTTGCTGGGTTTAAAAAAATGGGGCTCTTTCCCCCCCTTTTCCTAGTGAGTGAATTTCTCAGTGTTCAAAAACAATGACCCGCAATTACCTTTCCAGCCCCTTTTTTAAAAATCCTTTTGGGGGGTCACTTTCACCCAATGACCACTTGTTTCTTGAATTTAGTCCTACTCACAATTATTTTGGGACGCCCGTACACTAGTCAAGCCCCAGGGAAAATTTTCCCTTTTAAATTTTGGACGGGAAAAAATGATTTTATTTCAATAATACATGTGGGTGGAAAGGGCACATGCCTTGATGTGGGGCTACGTCCATGACCCAAAAGGGGGGGATTTCAAGTGTTGAAACCAGGCCCTTTTTTCTTTCTTAAAAATATTCAAAGAAAGAAATTTGAGGATAAATTTCCCTCAGGGTGGCTTTAAACGTTGTAAAAGAAGGAGACTACATCTTTTACCAACCAGAAATCTTAAGGGCCCACCATATAAGCCAGTTTGAAAAATTTTGGGACCCTTTGTGTTCTTTTTCTGGGTTTAAAACAAAAACGACTCCCAATAAATGGAAATCCCACGCTATGGCAAATGTTTGTCAAATCCAATTTGTAAAGTCTGTTTATTTTAAAAGGTTGAAAACCTTGTTTTATTTTTTGCTTGTGGCCCAAAAGGAGGGTGCCCCCGTAAAGACATATCCCCTTTTATTACTACCGTTCCCATCAACTCTAAAAGTACAGTTGCTACTCACAAAAATTTAGTGGGGGGAAATTGCCCCAGATTTTCGAATTTTATTTGTGGGCTATGAAAATGCGATGCCAAATCCTTCCTTTATTGAAAGTTTTTTTACTCACCCTGAAAACCCAAATTTTTAAAGACCATTTTCCCGTTGTTAGTCCCGTTTGGCCCGAAAAAATGATTTAAAAAATTAAATTTATTTTTATTGTTTTTGTTTTTGTTTCACACCCCACACCCCGCACAAAGCACACAGCCCGCAGACCACCCCGACACACCCCCCCACCCCCCAAAACCCCAAACAAAAACACCCCACCAACCACACCCCCCCCACAAAAAAAACCCTCCCCCCCCACCACAAATTTTTCCCCCCGGGGGGGGGGGGGGGGAGGAGCCCCGGGGGGGGGGAGGAGAGAGGGAGAAAAGAGGGTGAGGGGAGAGAGGGAGAGAGAGAAGGGGGGAGAGAGAGGGGGGGAGGGGAGGGGAAACAAACAGAAATAAAAATCGGAAAATTTCTTTCTTTCCCCTCAGAAACCCCCTCCCCCTTTATCCGGGGTTTTGGGGTTTTTTTCCTCCTCTTTTTTTGTTTGTTTTCCCTTTTAAAACATCGATTTTTCTTTCCCGAAGGACAGGGGGGGGAAAACGTTTATGGCAACACCTCAAAGCCCAATGTGTGGGCACTTGGTCTGGGGGGGTCTATAAACCACACTATGTCCCCAGTGGAATAAAACTTCAAAGCGAGTATAGGAAAGTTACAAATTTTTGTCGCTAGGTTTTCCAAATTGCAGCCCCAATGTGAAAAAACACTTTAGTCAAAAACACAATTTCAGGGCCCCAATGATTATACACTTGCAGCCCCCAAAGAATTTTTGACATTACAGGGCCCCAAAGGTTTTTAGACATTAAAAGCCACAAACTGATATTATTTAGTTAAAAACACCTTCAGCCACTGATTATAGACATTTTAAACCAAAAATGATTTTACACTTTAAATTTAATAACAATTACAGCCACAAAAATTTAAAGAAATTCCAGCCACCAAAATTTATATATACTTCAGCCAGTTTTCACATTACAGCTACAATGTCCAATTTTCAGTCAAAAAGAATTCGCCATTAAAGGAAAAAAGCAAAGTTTGGGAAATTTTTATAATTTTGAAATTTCACACCCCTGACCTGATTTCACATTACAATCTCACACATTTAATTACAAAAATCAAATAGCATGTTTTTACAACACAGCGTAAAATTACCCTTCAGTCATAAAGAAAAATTTATTTCTACATCTTTTACTGGAATATCTACATTCAGCACACGAATTTACATTATAGCCAAAAAAATAAAAAATAAAATCTGCAATTCAGCCAAAAAATAGTATTTATGTTACATCCACATCTCTGCATTACTGACCCCAACCTTATATCCACTGCAAACCCAAAAATGAAAATGCCCCGCAACAGTCACAAAGTAAAATGTCCCAAGTGATAATTATTTTTCACTACAGTTGCAATGCCACATTGATGTAGGGGGCCTTTACGTATTATCCCCATTACAGAACAATTTTAACATTGAAATTACAGGGACAACGTAAAATTTTACTTTACCCGCCCATAGTGGGCCCTTTTACATCACAGCCCAAATTTTTTAAACTACATTACAGTCAGAAAGGGAAAAAACAAAGTGATAGTTTCAATGAAAAATTTAAATTACAGCCCCATTTAAATCCCCAAATTTACAATAAAAAATTTCAACCCCAAAATCCAAAAAGTAATACCACACCCCAGAAATTTTTATTATGCAACAAGGGGGGGCCACCCTGCTACCCCCTATTTTAAAAAATTTTAAATTAGTTTGATAATCATAGCAGAGTGCAACCCCGAACACAGAGAGAGACTGCCCTAACCCCTTTCAAAAATTCCCCTACCTGTCCTGGAGATACGATCTCGACTTCTCTTCCTGGAGTTCTTCTGTCTCTCGAGAAAGGGACGAGCTTCAACTCCTCTCCCTGGAGTTGGTACTTGCTGGGGCTGAACTACCAGTGTGTTCCCCACACCATGGCCATCTTAAACCCACCCACGGGGTGAAAGATGAAGGGTGAAGGGCAAGGGAAAAGGGGTGACGGGTGAAGGGTGAAGGGTGAAGGCGAAGGCTGAAACACGAATAAGGTTCGTGTAAGTAACCTGCTTCCCCAATTCAACATATGAATTCTTTCTCTCTTCTTTAATTTTTTCCCCCTGTAGCTTTCCCAACAATCTATCGCTCAACCGGGTAATGACTGGTCAGCAACGAGGACCACCGTCCTGACAGGTTCGAGTCTCTAGCCATCTGCGGGGTTAAAACTGACTCTTTCCCCCCTTCTCCTAGTGAGTGCATACTCAGTTTTCCCAAAACACATGACCACCCCTTACCTTACCAGCCCTTGTTAAACTATCACTCAGTGGTCACTTTCCCCCCAATGACCACATTCGTTTCTTGAATGAGTCATACTCCACAATTTTTATTGGGGACGCCCGCTACACTAGTCAACCACATGAATATTCTTCCTTTAATTGTGGCACGGGGAAATGATTCTTTATCACTAACTACATGTGATGGAGCGTCACATGCCTTGATGTGAGGCTACGTCACATGACAATGGGTATGCAAAAATGTTGGAAATCCTAGCTACTTTCTTAAAGTATTCAAAGAAAGATTAGAGGATAATTTCCGTCAGTTGCTGGCTTGAATCAGTTGTAACAGAAGGAGACTACATCTTATACCAACCAGAAATCTTAGGGCTACCTATATAAGCCATTTTAGAAAATCTTGAGCACCGTCGTGTTCTTTGTCGGGTTTAAATCAAATCGACTCCCACTAAATGGAATCCCACGCTATGGCAAATGTTTGTCAAATCCAATTTGTAAAGTCTGTGATTTAACTGTGTTAAAGGGACCTTGTTCATTTTTTGCTTGTGTGCCCAAGGTATGCTGCACTCCGAAACGACAAATCCCCTGTATTACTACCGCTTCCCCAACTCTAAAAAGTACATTTGCTACTCAAAAATCTCAGTGGAAAATTAGCCCTTAAAATTTGGGCGACATTTATTTGTGGAGCTATGAAACGCGATGCCAAACTACATCTTGATTGAAATGTTTTGCTACTCACCATGTATACAATTTTGAATGACCATTTCTCCTGTCTGTATAGGCCAGTTGGCCAGAAAAGACTGATTAAAAATTATTGTTATTGTTATTGTTATTGGTTTTTGTTACACACACCACACGCACACACACGCACACACGCACGCACGCACGCACGCACGCACACACGCACGCACGCACACACACGTACGTGCGCAAACACACATTTACAAACAACACACACACCCACACACACACACACACAACACACAACACACACACACACACACACACACACATACTTACAAGAGAGAGAGAGAGAAAAGAGAGAGGAGAGAGAGAGAGAAGAGAGAGAGAGAGAGGAAGAGAGAGAGAGAGAGAGAGAGAAACAAACGAAATAAACTCGGACATTTCTGCTTTCCACTCAGACCCAATCCCCTGCATCTGTTGGGATTTTTTTCCTCATCTGTCTTTTCTCGCTTCCGTTCTGAAAACATCGATTTTTCTTCCTGAAGGACAGGAAATCGTTTATGGCAACACCTCAAAGACGAATGTGCTGTGCACTATGGTCCCGGGCGATCTATAATCCACACTATGTCCACAGTGAATAACCCTTCAAAGCGAGTATAGGAATGTTCACATTTCTGTCGCTATGAGTATCCAAATTTTCAGCCTCAATGTGATAAAAACTTTAGTCAAGAACACATTACAGCCCCAATATTATACACATTGCAGCCACAAGATTAAAAGACATTACAGCCACAATGATTAGACATTTCAGCCACAAACTGATATATACTTTAGTCAATAACACATTACAGCCACAATGATTAATAGACATTACAGCCACAAACTGATATACACTTTAGTCAATAACACATTACAGCCACAATAATTTATAGACATTCCAGCCACAAATTGATATTACTTCAGCCATTACACATTACAGCTACAATGTCCACATTGCAGTCAAAATGAATCTCGCCATTAAAGAAAAACGCAATGTTTGCATTACTATAATTTTGAATATTCACACCCATGACGTGATGTTCACATTACAATCTCACACATTTAGATTACAAACTCTAAATAGCATGTACTTTACAACCACAGCGTAATATTCACATTACAGTCATAATCGAACATTCATGCTACATCTATACTGGAATATCTACATTACAGCCACACGAATTTCCACATTATAGCCAAAAAGTAAAAAGTAATATCTGCAATACAGCCACAACGTAGTATTCATGTTACATCCACAATCTCTGCATTACTGACACAACATTATATCCACATGACAACCACAATGTAACATGCACGCAACAGTCACAACGTAATATGTCACAACGTGATAATTATTTGCACTACAGTTGCAATGCCACATTGATGCTAGGGCCATGACGTATTATCCACATTACAGAACAATGTAACATTGAAATTACAGTACAACGTAAAATTCACGTGACAGCCATAGTGGCATATTAACATCACAGCCAATTTGTTAAATCTACATTACAGTCAGAATGAACAAACATGTGATAGTTACAATGAACATACACATTACAGCCACAATGAATATCCACAATATACAATAAATATACACACAACATCCACAACGTAATATCCACACCTCAGCAACTATATTCTATTATAGCAACAATGGGTTACCCACATTGCTACCACTATTTTAAATCTTTTAATTCACGCTTTGATAATCATAGCAGAGTGCACCTCGAACACAGAGAGAGAGAGAGAGAGAGAGAGAGAGAGAGAGAGAGAGAGAGAGAGAGAGAGAGAGAGAGAGAGAGAGAGAGAGAGAGAGAGAGAGAGAGAGAGAGAGAGAGAGAGATCCCATCCTCTTCTACTCATCAATGAGATATATATGTTTAAAGTAGGATGTGTAGAAAGCATACCAGAAAAGTTTAACTTAGAGAGAGAGAGAGAGAGAGAGAGAGAGAGAGAGAGAGAGAGAGAGAGAGAGAGAGAGAGAGAGAGAATACACACACGAATACACGAATATTTATTCAGATTTAAGGCCATGGCCACTAACTGAAGGGAGGTATATATACAATCATACAATGCAGTTTACACCTAAGACAAAACAGATTATAAACATATCCGCAGCAACAATGAAAATATACATAGTTGCATAAAGTTAATGCACAACAGCACGCAGTCTTTTTGTGCCGCATAAATATACATAGCCACATTGAAGATAACGTCGGACACGGTTCAGTAAAATACTTAGGCTGAACAAGTTTGATTCTAAGATCATGCAATAGTGGACAACACAACGAAAAATGAACGTCATCCTCTTTAGCTAAACCACACAAACGGCATATCAATTCACCTTCGGCGCAGTTGTAGCATCTGAAACGATGACATCAGAGGATATCAGAAACTCCAAATCTGAACTTAGCTAATGTGCTCATATTCATTGAAACTGACATATGCCGCTAACGCATGTGTTGTATTAAAGAGTCTGTACTGTAAAAATATATCACTTTCATTAACATGCTCATGCCAACTTTGCCATCTACAATCAATAAAACATTTTTTTAATCCAGTTATTTTTTGAACACCTGATTATCCCAAACGAATCCAAATCAATAAGAATTCAAACATAATCGCACACTAGAAGCCTATGTCTTCGTTCCGTTATTATCCAAGGACATCAACATTTTGTATGCCTTAATGGGTCGCCTATCGCCATGCATTATAGTTAACCTCAGCCAATATTTAATACATTTTACACATGAGTTTAGATCAATTGGAACTCTGCCGAGTTCTCTATAAATCACATCATTTGGGGTTCTCATGTCAACATTTAAGAAACGCTTTAATGCGTACTGGTAAAATTGCTCTATGGTCGTTTTTTTGTTTTTTTTTTGTTTTTTTGAAACCCCAGATTTCAGCTCCATTCTGCAGAATAGGTTGAACTTGCGAGTCAAACAGCTTCGTAAAGATACTAAATGAATTACAGTCCACTTTGTACAAAATATAAAGAATTACCAAAGTTGCTCTCTTTGTTCTGCTTGCGAAATCTTGACAGGCATAATGAAAGTTGAGTTTAGTTGCGCAGTATATTCCTAAGCATTTACCCGAATTATTCACATTCGCCATGTTAGCTATATACAACACCTAAGAAATCAACAGGAGGACATGTAATCTGTATACACAGTGTCATAGGAACTGGTTTGTATGTGTGTTGCGCAGTTCGTGGGAAACTAAAACATCAACAACAACAACAACAACAACAACAACAACAACATCAACAAAACACTGCGTACACCAACAGAGAGAAATCTATTGTGTGATAGACAGACTCACATGTCTCAGATTGGACAAAATAAGACTCGGTGCAACGAGCAATCGCACCCCCTGATCTGTTTATTGGTTTTTGCACTTACGGCTTGTCTCCAATACAATACGAACCAACTGACCATTCTTATGGAGGCTAATGGAATGTCAAGGCAGATGCCTACTACGACCGCGATAGGAGTTTGGAAAAGAAAGAAAGAAAGAAAGAAAGGAAGGAAGAAAGAAAGAGGAAAGAGAAAGAAAGAAAGAAAGAAAGAAAGAAAGAAAGAAAGAAAGAAAGAAAGAAAGAAAAGAAGGAAGAAAGAAAGGCAGAAAGAAAGAAAGAAAGGAAGAAAGAAAGAAAGAAAGAAAGAAATTGACTGTGATTTTCCTGATGCTCTGTGACTGTACTGGTGACTAAGCGACGGCATTTCCTTGATACAATTGAATCTGACACTGGCTGAATGTGACATGACATGAT
>CM031610.1:1113799-1116299 GCA_018398815.1 Conus ventricosus
TAGTACATAAGTTGCATTTTTTAGAAATGTTATTGTATGGTGTTGCTCTTTTTATAATTTTCCATATGTTGTAATCTATTTTCTTATCTTTAAGTTTCCAAATATGTTTACTTAATTCTGTTTGGTTTTTATATTTTTCATTTTTGAAGGACTGTTTATGGTTTGCATATCTGGTTTTAAAGTGGTTTGCCGTAATCCCTATGTATGTTTCTTTATCACTGTCTGTTGTTACCGTAGCTTGGTACACAATGTTGTTGTAGAGGCATTTGTTATTCAGAGGGCACTGGTCTTTTTTTGTGCAATTACAAGATTTCCTTTCGTCACCCTCTTTGGTTGTATTATTTTTGGTTTTATTGGAAGAATCAATTATATTTTTAAGGTTGGGCATACATGAGTACGATAGCTTGACGGTGTTTTTATTGAATATTTTAGATAGTACATGTTCTTTTGGGAATGATGTTTTAAGGATTCTGAGGAATTCTTTTCCTATGTTAGTTTTTGTTCCTCCATCATATGGAGGGTTATACCATATAATTTTTCTTTTCCTGTTTTTTTTTTTTTATTGCTGTTCATGTTATTATCTGGGTTATATTGTAATTTGTAGTTGTAGCCACTTTTTTTCAGCGCCTCTTGGTATTCGGCTGCTGCACTGTTAAATTCTTTCTCATTGCATGATAGTTTAAATAATCTTTTGTTTATACCATTAGGTATGGTTTTCAAAATGGAGGGTGGATGGTTACTTTTGATGTCTACATAGACAGGTGTGTCATTAGGTTTTTTGTATGGTTTGTATGTATGGTCCTTAAGGTCTAATGTTATGTCTAAATAATTTACTATTTTTTTGTTGGCTTCTACTGTGATTTTTAGGTTGTGGCTTTGAAAAAGTTTACAAAGTTCTTTTTTCTTGTTTTCAATGATTTTTGGTTTATTGTTTAACATGGCAAGGCCATCATTCTGTATTAGCCAACCTGTTTACCAAGTATTTTCTGTATATGAGACAACATGAAAAGTCCAACTAATTCACAAGTTTCCGCTCCATCATAAGATCCCATCGTGACATCGAATGTGGAGTTTCTGCTGGTTTTTTTTTTTATCCAAGTTTCATTGTTGCTATGGAGAAGGGTTTTCTTAGTGTGGAAAATGATTTCCACACTAAGAATGAACGCGCCCCAAAAAAGAAAAACCTACAGGCCACGTGCCACACGTGCAGAGCTCACGCACCCACGCAACACACTATGTAATATCGGTGGCGTGCCCTGATTGTACATTCTGAGGAGAGCATTCGGCTCGAAACAATTTTGTCAGTTTTATCTTTTTCATTTTAAAACCTTGTTTTAACTCTAATTTTATATATATATATATTTTATATATATATATATATATATATATATATTATATATATATTATATATATATATATTATATATATATATATTATGGGTTATGGAGGGATACACGAGGGTCAGGAAGAGATATATCAAGGATCATGGAGAGATATGGAAGAGGTCAGGAAGAGATATATCTAAGGTCATGGAGGGGTATACGACGGGTCAGGAAGAGATATATCAAGGATCATGGAGAGATATAGAAGAGGCCAGGAAGAGATATATCAGGGGTCATGGAGAGATATAGAAGAGGTCAGGAAGAGATATATCAGGGGGCATGGAGAGATATAGAAGAGGTCAGGAAGAGATATATCAAGGGTCATGGAGGGATATAGAAGAGGTCAGGAGGAAATATATCAGGGGTCATGGAGGGGTTAGGAGAGGTCAGGAAGAGATATATCTAAGATCATGGAGGTGTATACAACGGGTCAGGAAGAGATATATCTAAGATCATGGAGGTGTATACGACGGGTCAGGAAGAGATACATCAGGGGTCATGGAGGGGTTAGGAGAGGTCATGAAGAGATGTATCAGGGGTCATGGAGGGGTTAGGAGAGGTCATGAAGAGATGTATCAGGGGTCATGGAGGGGTTAGGAGAGGTCAGGAAGAGATATATCAGGGGTCATGGAGGGGTTAGGAGAGGTCAGGAAGAGATGCATCAGGGGTCATGGAGGGGTTAGGAGAGGTCAGGAAGAGATATATCTAAGATCGTGGAGGGGTATACGACGGGTCAGGAAGATATATATCAGGGGTCATGGAGGGGTTAGGAGAGGTCAGGAAGAGATATATCTGAGATTATGGAGGGGTAATCGACAAGTCAGGAAGAGATAAATCAGGGGTCATGGAGGGCCAGAGGAGGGCCAGACCAACGTTTCTAAGTTTGGTTTATGTCTTAACATCCAGCAGATTTCACGAGGGATGATAAAGACTGGAAAATTCAAATTGTAGGGAGACACACCTTCCCTCCCCCCCCCCCTCCCCCAACACACACTGTTACAGACAGTGTGATAGCGAGGACGAATAAAGAAGAGATACTGATGGCATTGTCTGTATTTTTATTTAGGTGTGTGTGTATGATTGTGCGTATTCTATTTTTCCCTGTCGCGTACACTCTC
>CM031610.1:1121299-1136299 GCA_018398815.1 Conus ventricosus
ACAGACTGCTGCCTATGACGAGTGGTGCGACAAACCGACCAATCTGGCACCGTCTGTGTGTGATGGCGCCGGGAGGGAAATAGGTGTGAGAAGGAGGGTGAGAGTGTGGTGGTTACAATGCCACTGACAGGACCCGGCAGACAGAAAGGGGTGGGGGGGTTGACTCACTCCAACAGATCATGTTTATAGGGTACGGTCCAGACACATCGTCTGCGTCCTTGCGAGTTGGAAGAAAGACTCCTCTTTGCCCAGAGCTCTGTGACAGAAAGACTGTAGAGCCAGACTATAGAGCCTTACAGTGACAGGCTACAGAGCCTTACAGTGACAGACTGCAGAGCCTTAAAGTTACAGACTATAGAGCCTTACAGTGACAGGCTATAGAGCCTTACAGTGACAGACTATAGAGCGTTACAGTGACAGACTATAGAGCCTTACAGTGACAGACTATAGAGCCTTAGAGTGAGAGACTATAGAGCCTTAAAGTGACAGACTATAGAGCCTTAAAGTAACAGGTTATAGAGCCTTACAGCGACAGGCTATAGAGCCTTACAGTGACAGGCTACAGAGCCTTACAGTGACAGACTACAGAGCCTTACAGTGACAGGTTACAGAGCCTTACAGTGACAGACTACAGAGCCTTACAGTGACAGGCTACAGAGCCTTACAGTGACAGGCTACAGAACCTTACAGCGACAGACTACAGAGCCTTACAGTGACAGGCTACAGAGCCTTACAGTGACAGGCTACAGAGCCTTACAGTGACAGGCTATAGAGCCTTACAGTGACAGATTGCAGAGCCTTACAGTGATGGATTACAAAGCCTTACAGTGTCCGATTACAGAGCCTTACAGTGTCAGATTACAGAGCCTTACAGTGTCAGATTACAGAGCCTTACAGTGTCAGATTACAGAGCCTTACAGTGACAGATCACAGAGCCTCACAGTAACAGATCACAGAGCCTCACAGTGACAGATCACAGAGCCTTACAGTGACAACTATCTCACTAACCCAGACCTCTATCAGTGACAGCGTGTACAGCCTGCAGTGACAGCTAGCTCACTAACCCAGACCTCTATCAGTGACAGCGTGTACAGCCTGACAGTGACAACTATCTCACTAACCCAGACCTCTGTCAGTGACAGCGTGTACAGCCTGACAGTGACAACTGTCTCACTAACCCAGACCTCTGTCAGTGACAGCGTGTACAGCCTGACAGTGACAACTATCTCACTAACCCAGACCTCTGTCAGTGACAGCGTGTGCAGCCTGACAGTGACAACTATCTCACTAACCCAGACCTCTGTCAGTGACAGCGTGTACAGCCTGACAGTGACAACTATCTCACTAACCCAGACCTCTGTCAGTGACAACCAACTATCTCACTAACCCAGACCTCTGTCAGTGACAACCAACTATCTCACTAACCCAGACCTCTATCAGTGACAACCAACTATCTCACCAACCCAGACTGCTTCGAGAGATGGAAGAACGGCCCTTACAAAGACAATGAAAGCACCTAATTATCTCAGACCTATGTGAGTGAGGGACAGACGGTCTTTACAAAGACGCTGGCATCGGCACTGGCATCTACAGGGTTCCTTACAGCTCACAGACCTGACGCATGCTGAACCCAATCTAACCGCTGCTCTGGATGTATGGCAGAAAACATGGTGGAACAGTTCACCATCAACAACAGCAAGAGCTTCGTTGTTCCGCGTATGGCAGAAAACATGGTGGAACAGTTCACCATCAACAACAGCAAGAGCTTCGTTGTTCCGCGTGTGACGTCTGCATTTCACCAACTCCATCTTTCTGTGAGATCCGTAAGAATATTCTGACAGAGCGACAAGTCCAGGACATCAGGGCAAACCTGATGCCTCCAAAGTAGACTGCAGTCCATTCTTTCAAACCGACGTACCACAGCTTACATTACGTCTTTCGTTCTATACTAAAAGGCAAAACAAGACACGACGAGACAAGAGTAGACAGGTCAAGTCAAAAAAGTCAAGACAAGAGAAGAAAAAGATATACACCCGAAGGAGCGGGTGGAACTCATAGAGGTACTGTCCTCAATTACCGAACCAACCAGCTGGGAGCAATCCTGCGCGACCCTGGAAGTATGCGCTGTGTTCACATAGGGTGCAGGGACAGAATTGCTCCCTGCCACATGCCATTGTGTAATGGCCGCTGGATGTGATGCGGTTCCACGGGAGCAAGGCAAGGCAAGGCAAGGCAAGGCAAGGCAAGGCAAGGCAAGGCAGGGCAGGGCAGGGCAGGGCAAGGCAAGGCAGGGCAAGGCAAGGCAAGGCAAGGCAAGGCAGGGCAGGGCAGGGCAGGGCAAGGCAAGGCAAGGCAAGGCAGGGCAGGGCAAGGCAAGGCAAGGCAAGGTAAGGCAAGGCAAGGCAAGGCAAGGCAAGGCAAGTGAAGGCAAGGCAACAAACACACTTATTTACTCTGGACCTCTGTGAGAGGTGAACGAACAAATCTTACGAAGACAATGAATACATCTTTTTCACCTTGACCTCTGTCATGATGGGAGGACAATGATGACTCCTGTCAAGATACGGGTTGCAAGCCCTTTCTTCCCCCCCCCCCCCCCCCCCCCCCCCCCCCACCCCACTCTGTCCACCCCACTCCTCCCCAGACAAATCGACCTTACCCTGATCGTCACTGCCGCTTTGGTTTGTTCTTCCTCCCCCCCCCTACCCCCCCTCTCTCTCTCTCTCTCTCCCTCTCTCCATGTGTGTGTGTGTGTGTGTGTGTGTGTGTGTGTGTGTGTGTGTGTGTGTGTGTGTGTGTGTGTGGGTGTGTGTATGCGTGCGTGGGCGCGCACGCGCATGCTTGTGTGTGTGTGCGTGCGGGCGTGCGTGCGTGCGTGCGCGCGCACGCACACGCTTGTGTGTGTGTGTGTGTGTGTGTGTGTGTGTGTGTGCGTGCGTGCGTGCGTGTGTGTGTGTGTGTGTGTGTGTGTGTGTGTGTGTGTGTGTGTGTGTGTGTGTGTGTGTGCGTGTGCGTGCGTGTGCGTGCGTGCGTGTGTGTGTGCGTGCTAGCGCACGTGCACCTTCGCGCGCGCTCGCGCGCGCGCGCGTGTATGTGTGTGTGTGTGTGTGTGTGTGTGTGTGTGTGTGTGTGTGTGTGTGTGTGCACGGGCGCGCGCACCGAAGAGATGTCAACCAATAAAAGCCAACAAGCAAAAGAACCAACAAACCAATAAAGGCATTACGCTCGATCACGCTAATGTTGAACAATTCCGTGACAACAATGAAATTGGTGTCGTCCGCGCCTCATTCCTCGGGTGAGATGGCGCACAGCAAGACGATGGGGAAAAAGACGTTTCTCTTCACACGCATGGTTAAGAGCAGTGCGAGAGCGATAGCCAGGAACTCATTTCCGTTTATCACCCCTCACCCCACCCCCCTCCCCTTTCAACCTTCCCGCAAACACTGACGTTACTGGTTTAAAACATCATTTTGATGAAGAATTGGAAAGACAGAGGAAAGAGCATGGTAAACGTAGACAGGGAAGAGACGGGAGGTGGGGAGTGTGTGTGTGTGTGTGTGTGTGTGTGTGTGTGTGTGTGTGTGTGTGAAGTGATGGGAGACGGGAGGGGGGGGGGGGGAGTTAGATCGGCAGAAGTCACCCGACATGTAAGAGGGACAGGCATCAGTCCCCTTCAAAAGAAAGGTTCTCTCAGTCCACTAGTAAGGTCGGGTTAATTTAAACAGTGAACGTGCCATCTCGCGTGTGTCTTTGGCATTATCAAATATCAGCGCGTTTTCTACTCAAATCTACTTTGATCCTTGATGGAAAATAAAGACAATGGACAGACTTCATGGTTGAGGTCCTGCAAGCTGCACATCTTCAGGAAGACAGTGAGTCAGGTGTGTCACACCAGAACAGCTAGGGTGTACAGTGTTGGAATCGCGGCCCTGGTGACACCGGGGGTCTGTGGTTCGTGTCTCCACAGAGCCGCCCAGTTGATGTGAATTTTTCTCTGGAGTTTACACTGGATTGGACTTCATTCCCGGTAAGTCTTTGGAAAGAGACTATAAACTGACATTCCGATTGTAAACACGCGCAGAACATCTTGTATATTCGTGAAATCCTATATCATACATTGGAAAACTCACTTCGCATAGACTGACGGTATGATGATATGTATGGACATGTCAAGCATCATTTGTGCTCATAATGGTTTACATTAAGATAGCTGAGCTTAGGCTAGAATAATATACCCAAAGAGTTTGAAGAAGAAGAAGAAGAAGAAGAAGAAGAAGAAGAAGAAGAAGAAGAAGAAGAAGAAGAAGAAAAAAGAAGGAGGAGGAGGAGGAGGAGGAGGAGGAGAGGAGGAGGAGAGAAGAAGAAGAAGAAGAAGAAGAAGAAGAAGAAGAAGAAGAAGAAGAAGAGAAGAAGGAGAGAAGGAGGAGGAGAAGAAGAAGAAGAAGAAGAAGAAGAAGAAGAAGTGTTCGTGCATTTGTAGGAGGCAGGTTTGAGAAGCCCGGCAGGCATTTCCTCCTGTCTGGGTGAATGAGAATCTATGATCCTTCACTGACGAGAAGGAGGCACCACGGGTCTGTTGGCACGAGGAACACAGAATCCCCCTTCCACTTTTTTCTCCAGACACGGTCAAAGAAGAAGAAGAAGAAGAAGAAGAAGAAGGAAGAGAAGAAGAAGAAGAAGAAGGAGAGGAGGAGGAGAAGGAGGAGGAGGAGGAGGAGGAGGAGGAGGAGGAGGAGGAAGAAGAAGAAGAAGAAGAAGAAGAAGAAGAAGAAGAAGAAGAAGAAGAAGAAGAAGAAGAAGAAGAAGAAGAAGAAGTGGAGGAGGAGGAGGAGGAGGATGAGGAGAGAGGAGGAGGAAGAAGAAGAAGAAGAAGAAGAAGAAGAAGAAGACGAGGATGGTAATGGAAATGTTGCTTATAGCCCAGCCGACCGCAAAGGGCCATGTCAGGGCTGTCACGGAGCTGAAGTTAACTCAAGAGTCATTAAGGAAAAAACACCCTCATTCACTCTTTAAAGCATACCTTTCAAAAACACACCGGAAATTTGGTTGAAATCTTTCCTCTGGTAAATCTAAGATTATATGAAAAATGTTTATCTCCTCAGAAATTCAAAGATCACATCAGTTGAGACATCTCTGAACAAGGTTTGCATGGAGACTGCTGTAAAGTGTTTAAGTCTCAGATCATGCAAGCCCCAACATTCTAAAAGAAATGTTTCACTGTGAATGGAACATGACATGGAATGCACCACGGAGCTTCTTCACCTTTTAAAAGATAAGAATGGGTGTAATTCTGTATGGAGACGGCCAAAAAGTGTTTCTTCCTTACGGATGTCTCGGGAATATATTATGGTAAAAAGTCTTTCAGGTTTGGAAGGATTTTAGATAGTAAAAAATCCCTCCAAACCTGAAAGACCTTTTGCCATATTCGCGAGACTGCCGAAGAAGAAGGAGAAGAAGAAGAAGAAGAAGAAGAAGAAGAAGAAGAAGAAGAAGAAGAAGAAACTAATCAGAATCAAACTGTGTTGTTACAGAGTGTAATGTATGGGATGAACTCATAATGGCATTATCATTAGAGCGTGATTTATGGGGCGAATTAAACCTGGTGATGTTTCTCATGGGGAAAAAGGGGTGGGGGGAGGGGGGGGGATTTACTGGCACTGATAGTGGTGTTCTATTTGGTAATTTCTTACGTGAATTGGTGGGGGTGTTGTTATTGGGGTGTGATTTATGGGATGAACTGTTAGCGGTGTTTCTGTTGGTGTGTTGATGAGCTGGTAGAGATAGGTATTCCTACTGGCGTGAGATTGATGAGAGGAATTGGTAGTACTTTTGCCATCGCTCTGAGATTTATGGAACGAAATGGTAGAGGCGATGCTATCTGTGTGATAAATGGACTGAAATGATGGTGGTCTTGCTATCTCAGTGCGAAATGGGTAACTAAGCCAATACAGTGTGTGATATGGAGGGTGATTTTGTGGCGGTGGTAATGTCAGTGTGTGATTTGGAGGGTGATTTTGTGGCGGTGGTAATGTCAGTGTGTGATTTGGAGGGTGATTTTGTGGCGGTGGTAATGTCAGTGTGTGATTTTGAGGGTGAGTTTATGGCGGTGGTAATGTCAGTGTGTAATTTTGAGGGTGATTTTATGGCGGTGGTAATGTCAGTGTGTAATTTTGAGGGTGATTTTATGGCGGTGGTAATGTCAGTGTGTAATTTTGAGGGTGATTTTATGGCGGTGGTAATGTCAGTGTGTAATTTTGAGGGTGATTTTATGGCGGTGGTAATGTCAGTGTGTAATTTTGAGGGTGATTTAGTGGCGGTGGTAATGTCAGTGTGTAATTTTGAGGGTGATTTTGTGGCGGTGGTAATGTCAGTGTGTAATTTTGAGGGTGATTTTGTGGCGGTGGTAATGTCAGTGTGTAATTTTGAGGGTGATTTTGTGGCGGTGGTAATGTCAGTGTGTAATTTTGAGGGTGATTTTGTGGCGGTGGTAATGTCAGTGTGTAATTTTGAGGGTGATTTTATGGCGGTGGTAATGTCAGTGTGTAATTTTGTGAGGTGATTTTATGGCGGTGGTAATGTCAGTGTGTAATTTTGAGGGTGATTTTATGGCGGTGGTAATGTCAGTGTGTAATTTTGAGGGTGATTTAGTGGCGGTGGTAATGTCAGTGTGTAATTTTGAGGGTGATTTTGTGGCGGTGGTAATGTCAGTGTGTAATTTTGAGGGTGATTTTGTGGCGGTGGTAATGTCAGTGTGTAATTTTGAGGGTGATTTTGTGGCGGTGGTAATGTCAGTGTGTAATTTTGAGGGTGATTTTGTGGCGGTGGTAATGTCAGTGTGTAATTTTGAGGGTGATTTTGTGGCGGTGGTAATGTCAGTGTGTAATTTTGAGGGTGATTTTATGGCGGTGGTAATGTCAGTGTGTAATTTTGAGGGTGATTTTGTGGCGGTGGTAATGTCAGTGTGTAATTTTGAGGGTGATTTTATGGCGGTGGTAATGTCAGTGTGTAATTTTGAGGGTGATTTTATGGCGGTGGTAATGTCAGTGTGTAATTTTGAGGGTGATTTTATGGCGGTGGTAATGGCGGTGTGTAATTTTGAGGGTGATTTTGTGGCGGTGGTAATGTCAGTGTGTAATTTTGAGGGTAATTTTGTGGCGGTGGTAATGTCAGTGTGTAATTTTGAGGGTGATTTTATGGCGGTGGTAATGTCAGTGTGTAATTTTGAGGGTGATTTTATGGCGGTGGTAATGTCAGTGTGTAATTTTGAGGGTGATTTTATGGCGGTGGTAATGGCGGTGTGTAATTTTGAGGGTGATGTTGTGGCGGTGGTAATGTCAGTGTGTAATTTTGAGGGTGATTTTATGGCGGTGGTAATGTCAGTGTGTAATTTTGAGGGTGATTTTATGGCGGTGGTAATGTCAGTGTGTAATTTTGAGGGTGATTTTATGGCGGTGGTAATGTCAGTGTGTAATTTTGAGGGTGATTTTATGGCGGTGGTAATGTCGGTGTGTAATTTTGAGGGTGATTTTATGGCGGGTGGTAATGTCAGTGTGTAATTTTGAGGGTGATTTTTAGGCGGTGGTAATGTCAGTGTGTAATTTTGAGGGTGATTTTGTGGCGGTGGTAATGTCAGTGTGTAATTTTGAGGGTGATTTTGTGGCGGTGGTAATGGCGGTGTGTAATTTTGAGGGTGATTTTATGGCGGTGGTAATGTCAGTGTGTAATTTTGAGGGTGATTTTATGGCGGTGGTAATGTCAGTGTGTAATTTTGAGGGTGATTTTATGGCGGTGGTAATGGCGGTGTGTAATTTTGAGGGTGATTTTATGGCGGTGGTAATGGCGGTGTGCGAAGAGGGCGGAGGAGGGGGGGGGGGGTGAATTTGCATTAGAGTTGCTATAAACGGAACTCGCGGGGGTGAATTTATAGCGGAGGTGCTATCGGTGGGGAAATTTATATATATATGTTATTATATATATATATATATATATATATTATATATTATATATATATATATATATATATATATATATATATATATATATATATATATATTTATATATAATATGTATATATATATATAATAGTTATATATATATATATTATATATTTATTATATATATATGTATATATATATATATATATAGTTATATAATATATATATATATATATATATAGTATATATATATATATATATATATATATATATATATATATATATATATATATATATATATATATAGTTATATATATAGTTATGTATATATATATAGTTATAAGATGAATTTATGGTGGTGTTTTGGATATATAGTTATAAGATTAACTTATGGTGGTGTTTTGGATTTATAGTTATAAGATGAATTTATGGTGGTGTTTTGGATATATAGTTATAAGATGAATTTATGGTGGTGTTTGGGATTTATAGTTATAAGATGAATTTATGGTGGTGTTTGGGATTTATAGTTATTAGATGAATTTATGGTGGTGTTTTTCATTTTTAGTTATGAAATGAATTCATGGTGGTGTTTTGAGTACATAGTTATAAGATGAATTTATGGTGGTGTTTTGAATACATTGTTATTAGATGAATTTATGGTGGCGTTTTGGAGGTGTATTCCAGGTGTTCCAAGCAGTATGCATCATATCGCTGTTGGTGTATGTTTCACTGGTGATAGGTTCACCCATAAATCGCACCACTGGAAACAAAAGTTACTCCATCAATCACAAACCAGTCCGGCAGCTCCCTATATCAACCATGAACCGCAATGGTAATGCCAATTTTCCTGGATATAACTGCTTTCATTCTTTCAAGACTTGACTACTGTAATTCTCTTCTTGCTGGCTGTCCACAGAATCTTCTTGCAAAATTGCAGAAAGTCCAAAATAATGCTGCTCGCCTTGTCTCGAAATCTCCGAAAACCTCTCATGTTTCTCCCTTGCTTAAATCTTTGCACTGGCTTCCTGTTGAAAAACGCATCAAGTACAAACTTTCTTTGCTCTGTTACAAGGCATTGGATGGCCTCGCTCCATCTTACCTCTCTAAACTTCTGTCGACCTATACTCCTTCCAGACAGCTTCGCTCTTCCTCTGACACTCGCATTATGCAGATCCCTCGTTTTCGGGCCAGAACACTTGGTGAACGTTCTTTTACTTTTCAGGCTCCTTCCTGCTGGAACAATCTCCCTTCTGCACTCCGAAACTCAAACAGTCTTTCTTCTTTCAAGTCCTCCCTCAAACAACTCTCTTCAAAACATAATTTTTCTGCTCCTTCGCTGGGTGTGTGGTGTGTGCGTGTGTGTGTGTGTTTGTGGTGTGTGTGGTGTGTGTGTGTGTGTGTGTGTGTGTGTGTGTGTGTGTGTGTGTGTGTGTGTGTGTGTGTGTGTGTTTGTGTGTGTGTGTGTGTGTGTGTGTGTGTGTGTGTGTGTGTGTGTGTGTGTGTGTGTGTGTTAGGGCTTATTGCTGTAAGCGCTTAGGGCTTTTGATTAAGATTAAGCGCACTAAATGTTCCTTATTATTATTATTATTATTATTATAACACATCAATGGCAAAACTATGATCAGTTTATCCTACTGTATTAGTTAACCCCATAAATCACACTCAGCAACGGTGACTTTTCATCAACTGGCCCCACAAATTTTACACCCCAATATCAAACACTGTCATCAATTCACCCCATAAACCACACACCTCCCTAGCAACAGTGTCATCAATTTACCCCATCAATCACACATTAGCAGAAACACCATTATCAAGTCATCCCTTAAATCATGCACCAGTGACAAATTCATAATCTATAGACACCTTAAATCACACCAAACAGTAACATCATTGTGCATTTACCCCATAAGTCACACTGCAATAACAGCATCTCTATCAGTTCACTCAATAAATCACCCACTACTTGCAACACTAATATGAATGAATCCCATGAATCACACACTGATGACAAAACCATTATGAATTCACTTTATGAATCGGAAACCGACGACAGCACAGATATTTATTCAGGCACAATTCAAAGACTAACAGAACAGCGTTATCATTGTCAATTTACCTCATGAATCACAAAGTAACAGCAACAACATGATCCATTTCCCCCATATATCACACACCTATTAAAAAACCATCATTAACACACCAACAGGGACACCATGGTCAATTCACAACACAAATTACAAACCAATACCAACACAACCTCATCAATTCACCTCATAAATCATCCTTCCCCATTCCCCCAAAAGTATCGCCATTGTCAGTTTCCTAATCAATCATCCATCAACTGCGACAAGACTACCAATTCATATTAAACACACACACGCACGCACGCACGCACGCACGCACGCACGCACGCACGCACACACACACACACACACACACACACACACACACACACACACACACACACACACACCGTTAGGAACACCGTTTCCAATTCATCCCATAATCACATGCTGATAGCAAAATTATGATCAGTTCACCTAATAAATCACAGACCTCTAGCAATGGCATTAACAGTTCATCTCATACATCACACATCAATAGGGACACCATTATTTACGCATCTCATGGTTCACCTGAATAGCAACATCAATATCAATTCACCCCATCAACATCAATATCAATTCATCCCATTACGTCACACACCAGAAGCAACACCACTAGCAGTTCACATCATAAAGCGCGTACCAAACGTGACATCATTTTCAATTTACTTCCATCAATCACACATCAACAACGACATAATTTCAATTCACCTCAGAAACTACACACTGATAATAGTACCAGTATCAATTCACTTCAAATTTCACACATTGATGGCAATTGATTACCTGATAAATTATTTATCAATAACAATACAATTATCAATTTACTTCGTAATTCCAGCACCAATACCAACACCACTATTAATTCACCTAACAAATCGCACACAACTATCATGATTACAGTCAATGTACCTCGTAGATCATATCCCTATATCAAAGGCACAATCATTTCACACTACAAGTAAACCACTAACGGCACCACTATTACCAGTATTCCCCCAAATCAGACAGCCCTGGCCACACCAACATCCAGTGCCTCCATCGATCACCCCAATTGCATCAGCCCTGTCAGCACTGAACACAGATTACAGTTATCGCCTCCTTGTCTCTTTCAGGGCTCTCCCGAGCTCCATCCATTTCATCGGCACACACGCACGCACGCACGCACACGCACACACGCTAGTACACACACACACACACACACACACACACACACACAAGCACACACACACGCGCGCACGCATGCACACATACATACGCACGCACGCACGCACACACACACACGCACGCACACATACACGCACACATACATAATAAAAATTATACACACGCACAAACACGCACACACACACAGAGTCATGCACCCATGCACGCACATACACGCACGCACACACACACACACACACACACACACACAACACACACACACACACACACACACACACACACACACACACACACACACACACACACACTCAGCAAGATCTGTGAATGCCATGACACTGACAATTTCCTGCCACTGAAATTGAAACAGCGCTCAAGTGAACGGCGGTAGCCCCGCTGTGTTCCCCTTCCCCACCCCCACCCCTCCCCCTCCACCACCCCCACCCCCTATCTCCCCCACATCTGACCAAACAAGGGCAATGAGAACGGCCTCTCAATCCACAAATCCTGGTCTGAATGGACAAGGGGGAAGCGATTTCAGGGAATGGATTCAGAGGTCCATCCATGTTACGTTCAACAGTCCGGGCACACGAGGGGGTTGAATGGAACAGAGATCCAGAGCTCACCGATCTGTATTCCTCTCTCGCCTCCCTCTGCACAAGTCACACAGTCACCCTGCAGTGGATTCCCTCCCACTGCAACGTGCTCGGCAATGAGACTGCTGACTCCCTGGCAAAGGAGGGCACTACGAAGGACCAGATGGACAGATCTACCAGCTACCCTGAATCCAGGACCATCATCAAGGCCAAGCTGCAGAACATGTGGAAGCAGCAACATCCACGCCACAACAGAGCAGACCCGTACTACCTGCTGACTCGACGAGAGCAGGTAGTCATTTTCAGGCTCAGGACAGGCCACAACCTCCCAAAACACCACCTATTCATTAAACTCTGCATCGGCAACACAGAGCAGTGCTCCTGCAGAACAGGCAGCCAGACAACAGAACATCTGCTGCAGTCCTGCCCGCTCCACCAAGCGCTCCGAGAGAAAACCTGGCCCGACCCAATCCCAGTGGCCCGGAAGCTCTACGGAGGACTGGAGGACCTGCGACGTACTGCCACCTTTGTCGAGGAGACGGGGGAATCCATCTGAAAAAAAAATTGACGAACGAGACAACGATAAATGGAACAGAGCTTTTCAAACAAACTTGTAGGTCCCTGGACTGCTCTAGATTCTTAAAGTATCCTCATCAGCCTGTTTGTAACTGATCGTCCTGTAAACGTCCTGATCATAGCATGTGACCTCACTGACTGGGCCATTGTCAGGAACTGGGCCCAAGTTCCTGGTTGTTCGATTATGTGCTGGTTTGTGAAAAGCAAGTAATGTGATATGATGTTGCTTATAGCCCAGCCAACCGGAAAAATCCATATCATGGCTGTCACCGCGTTGAAGTCAACTCACGAGTCGTTTAAAAATATAGAGAAAAAAAAAAATAATTCACACAACCCTGTAAATTACACCTTCTAAAAATACACTGGAAATTGTGTTAAAATCTGACTTCTGTTAATTCTTAGATCAGATAAAAGATGTTGTTTTCTTTCTCTTGTGAAAAATGTATGTCGACTAGCTCAACAAGATTTGAAAACAGAAGGAATGTAGGGTCTGTCAGCCTCTTGTTTATAATCTTGTACCTTGGCCCACCTAGTCATAGAAACCATGCAACTTGAAAGCATTGACTGCCGTGACAAACAGCACCAAGTGGTTTATGACCTCTCAGATGGTCAGTTGAACACCAAGTGATTTAGGACCTCTCAGATGGTCAGCTGAACACCAAGTGATTTATGACCTCTCAGATGGCCAGTTGAACACCAAGTGATTTATGACCTCCCAGATGGTCAGTTGAACAAACAGCACCAAGTGGTTTATGACCTCTCAGATGGTCAGTTGAACACCAAGTGATTTATGACCTCCCAGGTGGTCAGTTGAACAAACAGCACAACGTGATTTATGACCTCTCAGATGGTCAGTTGAACAAACAGCACAACGTGATTTATGACCTCTCAGATGGTCAGTTGAACAAACAGCACAACGTGATTTATGACCTCTCAGATGGTCAGTTGAACAACAGCACCAAATGATTTATGACCTCTCAGATGGTCAATTGAACAAACAGCACAACGTGATTTATGACCTCTCAGATGGTCAGTTGAACAACAGCACCAAATGATTTATGACCTCTCAGATGGTCAGTTGAACAAACAGCAACAACGTGATTTATGACCTCTCTGATGGTCAATTGAACAAACAGCACAACGTGATTTATGGCCTCTCGGATGGTCAGTTGAAGAAAGCACAAAGTGATTTATGATCTCTCAGATGGTCAGTTGTTTCGGAGGACAGAATGGTCGCCGGCGTCGCACGTGAAGGCGTTCGCAAGGGCGCATGTGTCCTAAAGTTTGTTTATCTGCTTGCGTTTTGGATGATAGGAGAGATGTCAGCGATAAACATTCCCTAAACGCCACGGGCTGGTCTATGATAGGCGAAGCAAACCTCCAGGACCCTTTTCCCTGAGGAGACTAGAGACATACATTTTTGACATTTTTGGTTTTTACTTGTAGGACATAGGCACAGTTCATATTTTGTAAGTCGACAGTGAGATCGCGGCGATTGCGAAGGTCTTGTGGGCAAACCCAGGAAAGACAAAAAACTGCTTTATAGGTCTGTGAGGACCAGACAAAGCAGTTTACTAAATGAGATTTGTGTGTGGCACTGTTTGAGGTCAACTGTAAGAAGAAAAGTGCTTGAGACTGCAGGCACTTGATTAATGTTTTCAATTGAAACGTTCGTGATTATGTGAAGTCATAGTAGTAAATGCTACATGTAGGTAATGTAAAAAAATCATTAATTACAAAGAGCAAATCTCTTCTGTCTGAATGCTTGTGTGTCAACGAAGCAGGAGCGCGACTCTGCCAGTGACGTCTGCAATGACGCCCTGGAAGAAAGCTCGGCATCCTCAGCATGGTGGGATAGTTCCCCTTTCTTTGTCGCTTCACTTCGGGAAATCAAAGAAGAGACAAGGAGCGAGACGGGCAGAATATGGCGGTGAGGTCACCAGCTAAAGAAGAGGCAAGGAGCGAAATGGGCAGACTATGGTGATGAGGTCACCACCTGGAGCGAGATGGGCAGAATATGGTGGTGAGGTCACCAGCTAAAGAAGAGACAAGGAGCGAGATGGGCAGAATATGGTGGTGAGGTCACCAGCTAAAGAAGAGACAAGGAGCGAGATGGGCAGAATATGGTGGTGAGGTCATCAGCTAAAGAAGAGACAAGGAGCGAGATGGGCAGAATATGGTGGTGAGGTCACCAGCTAAAGAAGAGGCAAGGAGCGAGATGGGCAGACTATGGTGATGAGGTCACCACCTGGAGCGAGATGGGCAGAATATGGTGGTGAGGTCACCAGCTAAAGAAGAGACAAGGAGCGAGATGGGCAGAGTATGGTGGTGAGGTCACCAGCTAAAGAAGAGACAAGGAGCGAGATGGGCAGAATATGGTGGTGAGGTCACCAGCTAAAGAAGAGACAAGGAGTGAGATGGGCAGACTATGGTGATGAGGTCACCACCTGGAGCGAGATGGGCAGAATATGGTGGTGAGGTCACCAGCTAAAGAAGAGACAAGGAGTGAGATGGGCAGACTATGGTGCTGAGGTCACCACCTGGAGCGAGATGGGCAGAATATGGTGGTGAGGTCACCAGCTAAAGAAGAGACAAGGAGCGAGATGGGCAGAGTATGGTGGT
>CM031610.1:1141299-1146131 GCA_018398815.1 Conus ventricosus
TATGATGAAAGGATCTCACAACTGAAGGAAGAAATAAATTAATGACTATGATGAAAGGATCTCACAACTGATGGATGAATGAATGAAATGACTATGATGAAAGGATCTCACAACTGATGGAGAAATGAATGAATGACTATGATGATAGGATCTCACAACTGATGGAGAAATGTATTAATGACTATGATGAAGGATCTCACAACTGATGGAGAAATGAATTAATGACTATGATGAAAGGATCTCACAACTGAAGGAGAAATAAATTAATGACTATGATGAAAGGATCTCACAACTGATGGAGAAATGTATTAATGACTATGATGAAAGGATCTCACAACTGATGGAGAAATGAATTAATGACTATGATGAATAGATCTCACAACTGATGGATGAATGAATGAAATGACCATGATGAAAGGATCTCACAACTGATGGAGAAATGTATTAATGACTATGATGAAAGGATCTCACAACTGATGGAGAAATGAATGAATGACTATGATGAAAGGATCTCACAATGAAGGAGAAATGAATTATTGACTATGATGAAAGGATCTCACAACTGATGGAGAAATGTATTAATGACTATGATGAAGGGATCTCACAACTGATGGAGAAATGAATGAATGAATATGATGAAAGGATCTCACAACTGATGGAGAAATGAATTATTGACTATGATGAAAGGATCTCACAACTGATGGAGAAATGAATGAATGACTATGATGAAAGGATCTCACAACTGATGGAGAAATGAATGAATGACTATGATGAAAGGATCTCACAACTGAAGGAGAAATAAATTAATGACTATGATGAAAGGATCTCACAACTGATGGAGAAATGTATTAATGACTATGATGAAAGGATCTCACAACTGATGGAGAAATGAATTAATGACTATGATGAATAGATCTCACAACTGATGGATGAATGAATGAAATGACTATGATGAAAGGATCTCACAAACTGGTGGAGAATGTATTAATGACTATGATGAAAGGATCTCACAACTGATGGAGAAATGAATGAATGACTATGATGAAAGGATCTCACAACTGAAGGAGAAATGAATTATTGACTATGATGAAAGGATCTCACAAACTCATGGAGAAATGTATTAATGACTATGATGAAGGGATCTCACAACTGATGGAGAAATGAATGAATGATATGATGAAGGGATCTCACAACTGATGGAGAAATGAATTATTGACTAGATGAAAGGATCTCACAAAATGATGGAGAAATGAATTATGACTATGATGAAGGATCTCACAACTGATGAGAAATGAATGAATGACTATGATGAAAGGATCTCACAACTGATGGAGAAATGAATGAATGACTATGATGAAAGGATCTCACAACTGATGGAGAAATGTATTAATGACTGTGATGAAAGGATCTCACAACTGATGGATGAATGAATGAATGACTATGATGAAAGGATCTCACAACTGATGGATGAATGAATGAATGACTATGATGAAAGGATCTCACAACTGATGGAGAAATGTATTAATGACTATGATGAAAGGATCTCACAATGATGGAGAAATGATTAATGACTATGATGAAAGGATCTCACAACTGAAGGAGAAATAAATAATGACTATGATGGAAGGATCTCACAACTGATGGAGAAATGTGTTTAATGACTATGATGAAAGGATCTCACAACTGATGGAGAAATGAATTAATGACTATGATGAATAGATCTCACAACTGATGGATGAATGAATGAAATGACTATGATGAAAGGATCTCACAACTGATGGCGAAATGTATTAATGACTATGATGAAAGGATCTCACAACTGATGGAGAAATGAATGAATGACTATGATGAAAGGATCTCACAACTGAAGGAGAAATGAATTATGACTATGATGAAAGGATCTCACAACTGATGGAGAAATGAATTAATGACTATGATGAAAGGATCTCACAACTGATGGAGAAATGAATTATGACTATGATGAAAGGATCTCACAACTGATGGAGAAATGAATTAATGACTATGATGAATGGATCTCACAACTGATGGAGAAATGAATGAATGACTGTGATGAAAGGATCTCACAACTGATGGAGAAATGTATTAATGACTATGATGAAAGGATCTCACAACTGATGGAGAAATGAATTAATGACTATGATGAAAGGATCTCACATCTGATGGAGAAATGAATGAATGATTATGATGAAAGGATCTCACAACTGATGGAGAATGAATTAATGACTATGATGAAAGGATCTCACAACTGATGGAGAATGAATTAATGACTATGATGAAAGGATCTCACAACTGAAGGAGAAATGAATTAATGACTATGATGAATGGATCTCACAACTGATGGAGAAATGAATGAATGACTGTGATGAAAGGATCTCACAACTGATGGAGAAATGTATTAATGACTATGATGAAAGGATCTCACAACTGATGGAGAAATGAATTAATGACTATGATGAAAGGATCTCACAACTGAAGGAGAAATAAATTATGACTATGATGAAAGGATCTCACACTGATGGAGAAAATGAATTAATGACTATGATGAAAGGATCTCACAACTGAAGGAGAATGAATTAATGACTATGATGAATGGATCTCACAACTGAAGGAGAAATACATTAATGACTATGATGAAAGGATCTCACAACTGAAGGAGAAATAAATTAATGACTATGATGAAGGATCTCACAACTGATGGAGAAATGTATTAACGACTATGATGAAATGATCTCACAACTGATGGAGAAATGAATTTGACTATGTGAAAGGATCTCACAACTGATGGATGAATGTATTGACTATGATGAAAGGATCTCACAACTGATGGAGAAATGAATTAATGACTATGATGAAAGGATCTCACAACAGACGGAGAAATGAATTAATGACTATGATGAAAGGATCTCACAACTGAGTGGAGAAATGTGTTAATGACTTATGATGAAATGATCTCACAACTGATGGAGAAATGTATTAATGACTATGATGAAAGGATCTCAAACTGATGGAGAAATGTGTTAATGACTATGATGAAATGTTCACAGACGAGGGTCTCATGGATACGATTTTAGCAGATGTTTGACCTGCGCTGGTCAGACCTCGAGTACTTACCTAACACTGTTTGCGCCACCAGAGAATGCACGGACAACGAAGGAATACTGACAGACCTTCAGCAAGTCGCAATTCAAGTCCTAACTGACAAATAAGTCGAGAAAGAACTTTGACCAACGGAGGCAGACAATCAGAGAGACGCTGCCAAGAGCTTTAAGGAAAGTAGCCGGACTTAGAAACATCAACAGACCGCAGTAGACAAAAGCTGAAAAGCAAGGAAAATCCAGCGACAGAGTGAAAAAAATCGATGACATGATAAACAACAGCCTGATAGGGAAGCCTGGATTAGATGGATGACAGTTGCTTTAGCGTCTTTAGACAAAAATGGCGGTCTTCAACTTGGCACACAGCATCATATTTCAGTAAACCCACGAGTTTTCCAAAAGCGTTGTATACGTTATACGAACTTGGCAACAGAATGAGATCCCACGAAATGTTTTATTACATACAACTGTCGCCTACTCTATCTAGCTTGAGGTTGAAAAGCTGCTTATAGTTAGCTGAGCAAAACGAAATGTGAAGCAGTATAGCCAAACTTCTGATAGTAGATTTGTGTCAGAATGGCTATAGTAGGGAAAATGCAGATTTTTTTCTAATATGGAGAGGAGAGTGAGAGAGAGAGAGAGAGAGAGAGAGAGAGGAGGAGAGAGAGAGAGAGAGAGAGAGAGAGAGAGAGAGAGACAGACAGACAGAGAGTGTGTGTATGTGGTGTGTGTGTGTGTGTGAGAGAGAGAGAGAGAGAGAGAGAGAGAGAGATGAGGAGGAGAGAGAGAGAGAGAGAGAGAGAGAAGGAGACAGACAGACAGAGACAGACAGAGACAGAGTGTGTATGTGTGTGGTGTGTGTGTGTGTGTGTGTGTGTGAGAGAGAGAGAGAGAGAGAGAGAGAGAGAGAGAGAGAGAGAGGAGAGAGAGAGAGGAGAAGAGAGAGGAGAGGGATGAGAGAGAGAGAGAGAGAGGAGAGAGAGAGAGAGAGAGAGAAACACCGACAAACAGACAGGGACAGACAGACAGAGATGGTAAGCTTTTCCAGATGACGACACCTAACTAAAGGGACGGCACTCCTTCGTCGGCTCAGGAGGTAGAAGATTGGTTTCTCAGCCCAACAAAGTGACGACGATGGAGGGACATGGTGCAGAGGGAGGGGAGAAGCAGTGTGGCCAGTGATGTGGACATGGAGGGACATGGTGCAGAGGGAGGGGAGAAGCAGTGTGGCCAGTGATGTGGACATGGAGGGACATGGTGCAGAGGGAGGGGAGAAGCAGTGTGGCCAGTGATGTGGACATGGAGGGACATGGTGCAGAGGGAGGGGAGAAGCAGTGTGGCCAGTGATGTGGACATGGAGGGACATGGTGCAGAGGGAGGGGGGAAGCAGTGTGGCCAGTGATGTGGACATGGAGGGACATGGTGCAGGGGGAGGAGAGAAGCAGTGTGGCCAGTGATGTGGACATGGAGGGACATGGTGCAGGGGGAGGAGAGAAGCAGTGTGGCCAGTGATGTGGACAATGGAGGGACATGGTGCAGAGGGAGGCAGAAGCAGTGTGGCCAGTGATGTGGACATGGAGGGACATTGTGCACAGGGAGGGAGAAGCAGTGTGGCCCGTGATGTGGACATGGAGGGACATGGTGCAGAGGGAGGGGAGAAGCAGTGTGGCCCGTGATGTGGACATGGAGGGCAAGGAACCGAAGGAACGGCAGAGG
>CM031610.1:1146231-1163255 GCA_018398815.1 Conus ventricosus
CCTATGGCCCGTGTCTAAATGAAAATATCACAAAGAACTTCGCACACGGTCAGTTACGCAGCCCTACTTATGGCGCCATAATTACAGGTCAAGGATCCGTCCAGGTACTGCTGCACAAACCCAAGCCCTCTAATTAGGGTTGTTCGCACAGTGTATGCGCGAAAATGATGTTATTGATAATGATCAGTAAATTAGTATTGAAAACGGATAACCCTACAGAGTATATTTGTTTGTAGGGTCGTTATTTTTTAGTTACTTGTCAGAGAACAGGAATAGGCGGCTTTTAGGCCACTTTCGCCCAAAAACGTGGTGGAGTAGCAAGTGAGTCTGAATCGGTGTTTATACGTTCTCTAAACGGCTTGGATTACGGACTTTCCTTATGGCTTCTGATTCTGGATTGACAGTTTTTTCATTAAATTCACGGGGTTTGCGCTCGTGTTGGAAAAGAAAATCAATATTTAAACACTTGAAAGAGAAAAAATATGATGTAATTTGCTTGCAAGAAACACTATCACTGATGATGTTTATGGGCAATGGGAAAAAGAATGGGGCAAAGGTGAACTATTATATAGTTATACTTCACACAGTTGTGGTCAAGTTGTTTTATTTCGGCACAATGTGGTTGATAATTACAAGATGGTATACAATTCAAGACGGATTTTGGCCATTGAAATAGAAATACAGCATAAAAAAGTGGTCATTGTGAATGTATATGCTCCAAATAATGACAATGAAAAGAATACTTTCTTTGATGAACTGGGAGATGTTATCTCTAACGTTCAGTCAGAGCACTTGTTGATTGGGGGGGGGATTTCAACTGCGTATTAGATAACGATTTAGATATCACCTCTGGAGAAAAACATGCAGAGGGCACAGTAAAGAAATTCAATGATTTAATAAAAACCCATGACCTGTATGATACCTGGAGACTGTTTCATCCAGATGAAAAGGAATTTACATGGCATAAAATTTCTCCTTTTATTGCACGTAGATTGGATTATTTCATATCCAATGATAATTTGTTTGACAAAACAATAGACTGTAATATTCATTCTATCCCTTTTACAGATCACAGAAGTTGCTCCATCAAATTGAAATTCTCAAGCTTTGAGAGGGGACCTGGGCTGTGGAAGTTTAATAACTCATTGTTGAATGACTTAAACTATGTCACACAGATGAATAGTTTGATAGATGATTATGTTTCTCGTATGGATGAAAACATCGATTTTCAAATGGAATGGGAAATCCTAAAAATGAAGATTAAGAGTTTTACAATAATCTATGCTAAAGGAAAGAGCATCAACAGAAGAAATAAGTTAGTAGAAATACAAGGTAAGTTAAATGACATAGATATTAAGATTGCAAAAAACCCTAATGATATTCATTATCAAAATCAGCGACAGCACTTAATGCAAGAATTAGAATTATTGGAAACTTATAAAGCACGTGCAGCACAGGTAAGATCTAGAATGAAATGGATTGAAGAGGGAGAAAAGAATACAAAATATTTTCTAAACTTGGAAAAATCAAGAGCAAATTCAAAGATAATAGAAGAACTTCGTGATGAAAATGGTAGATCAGTTACACAACAGTCAGAAATAATGAAAATGCAGCGAGACTATTATTCGAAGTTGTACAAGAAAAAGGTAAGAGCAGGAAATATGGAACAAATGGTAGATAACTTTATATCTGATACTTCAGTGCCACAGCTTTCTGACTCTCAGAAGGATAGTTGTGAAGGCAACTTAACAGAGAATGAACTGCTGACAGCTCTTAAAGCCCTCAAAAATGGTTCTTCACCAGGAAGTGATGGGCTTACAACAGAATTTTTGAAAGTATTTTGGTGTCATATAAAAAGTTTGTTAACATCATCACTTAACTCTGCATTTGAAAAAGGGACACTTTCTCCTTCTCAGAGAAAAGCAGTCATTACGTTAATCCACAAAGGCAAAGATCTACCTAGAAATGTTTTAAAAAACTGGAGACCAATTTCGTTAACGAATAGCGATTATAAGCTTTTGTCTAAATGTTTGGCAAATCGTTTATGTCAAGTAATTAGAGATTTAGTAAGTGAAGATCAGGTTGGGTATATAAAGGGACGTCGAGTAGCGACACTAC
The DNA here is from genome assembly GCA_018398815.1 of Conus ventricosus. Classification (NCBI taxonomy): domain Eukaryota; kingdom Metazoa; phylum Mollusca; class Gastropoda; order Neogastropoda; family Conidae; genus Conus; species Conus ventricosus. The sequence goes on from CM031610.1 coordinate 1,148,350, forward strand.
TGAGACTAATTGATGATATTATTGATCATCTAAATGTAGAAAATATTCCTGGTTTGCTTTTAAGTATTGATTATACACAAGCTTTTGATAGTATATCAAAAGACTTCATGTTAACAGCTCTCAAAAGTATGGGTTTGGGGAAGAATTCATTAGATGGTTTCAAGTATTAATCGCTGATACTTGTAGTTGTGTTTTGTATGGTGGCTGGACATCAGAGTATTTTGCGGTTGAAACAGGAATCCGACAAGGATGTCCTTTTTCTCCCTTAGTATTTGTGTTGGCTATAGAATTGCTAGCAATAAAGATAAAAGACTGTAGAAACATTAGAGGAATTGATTTAGGGGGTTCAAGAGATACGCTTCTTAATGTAAGCAAAATTGCGCTTTATGCAGATGATGTTACTTTATTTTTGACAGATCAGCATGACATGATGCAGGCATTAGATATACTCAATGATTTTTCTTTGTTTTCTGGTTTGGTTATAAATAGAAATAAATCAGCAGCTATGTGGCTAGGGAGTAGAAAACATAGTGCAGACAGCTTTTATGGCTTTACGTGGAAAAATAAACTAAAGATTCTGGGTATTTATTATGAGAATGATAAATCGGCATCTTTAGTTGAGGATAATTGGTTGCAAAGAATAGAAACTATTCAGAGAATTATTCACTCCTGGGAAAAAAGAGATCTTAGTGTAATGGGTAAAATACATATTATTAAAACATTTCTTATTTCACAAATGGTCTATGTTATGCAAACATTTGTGATTCCAGACAAGATCTTATCAGATATAAATCGCATGCTTTTTAGATTTCTCTGGCGTAAAAAACATTGCAATCGAAAGGCATTTGAAAAAGTTAAAAGAAGCATAATGTGCAGTGAATATGAAAAAGGAGGATTGAAAATGATACATTTAAGACAGATGCAATCTGCTTTTCTCCTGTCATGGGTTGTAAAAATTTGTAAGGCCACAAACAATGAAAGATGGACTATAATTCCGAGAAAAATATTTCTACCCTTTGGTGAGAATGTCATGTGTTTTTATGCAAATACTAAAAGCGCACTTTTCAAAGGTTTAGACAAGATACATTCACATTTTTGGAAAATTACTCTGAAAACATGGCTAGATCTTAATAAACATAAAGATGTCTCACCCTTTCCCTCTTTACTGTGGAATAATCAATACATAAAATATCGAGGAAATGTCCTTTTCTTTCCTGACTGGATAAAGGGCAAAATACTAAATGTTATTGACATGTATGGTCCAAATGGGATGCTTTCATACCAGGACGTGGTTAACAAGATAGGAGCCTCCCCTGCAAGGATCTTAGAGTATAATGTAGTGTCAGCGGCCATACATACTTTTAATACTAGGGTTAGTGAACAAGATAGATATGACATAGATTTTGCAGAACCACCTCTTTTTTGTAACAAAAGCATTTATCTTGCAAGGATTTCCGTGCAACTTTGTGTTTCCTAAGTTATACAGAACCATGTGCAACCCGTTTTTGGTCCAATAAATATGGACTGGAGTTAAATGAAAATGTATGGAAGATACCCCGCTTGTGCACAAAAGAAACCAGACTGAGAGTTTTGCAATGGAAAATTTTACAAAATATATACCCGACTAACATAATGCTATGCAAAATGAAAGTCAGGGATAATCGAAACTGTTCATATTGCAACGATGAAATTGATTACATTGAACATTTCTTTTTCCACTGTCATAAGGTTAATTCGTTTTGGAAATTTGTCAGTCAATACATATTAGCTGTATACAACACAAGAATTGTGTTTTCTGAAGAAACTGTGCTATTTGGAATTCTTAGACAAGAAAATATTGACAGACATATACTACTGAAAATAAACCATGTTGTGATTACTGCAAAGATGTGTATAAGTATTTATAAAAAAACGGAATCTAGGCTGCCAATTTCAGTCATATTCGAAAATCAGATGCGTCTGAGGAAAATATAAAGAGATCTCATACATGCATTCACTTTTACACAAGCACGCACGCACGCACGCACGCACGCACACACACGTGCACACGCACGCATGCGCACTCACACGCGCACACATACGCACGCACACACAAGCACATGCGCGCGTGCGTGCGCACAGAGAGGGGGGAGGGAGGGGGGAGATGGGGGGGGGGGGGAGGAGAGGGAGAGAGAGAGAGAGGAGAGAGAGAGAGAGAGAGAGAGAGAGAGAGAGAGAGAGAGACATACACATAGTTACAAATACATACACGTGTTTGTACATTTTGGGTGTGTGTGCGGGTGTGTGTGTGTGTGTGTAAAACAAAATGAAAAACTAAAAATAATTAAGTCCTCTGTTTCATTTATGTTGGTTCCGTTTCCGTATAATGTAACACATTATCAGAGTGAGTGTGCCAGTACACCACACATTAGTACATTAACAAACCCAGACACTTTGTATCAATTGCCAAAACACTAAAATCAGCAAAAATATGTCCATTTGTAAGAGAACATACAGACTATGCATGGTGTGTAAGAGATTGGTTGTGAAAGAAAAGAAGAAGAAGAAGAAAGAGAGACCAAAAAAACAAAAAAAAACAAAAAAAAAACGTAGTAGTGGAAATTGTTTTTGTTTTTTTTTTTCTTCTGTTTTTTTTTTTTTTTTGGCAGATGAAGAGGACAGTGTGAAGCACCAAAAAATGAAGGGGTGGATTTTGGCCTTAGGAAAAAAAAAAAAAAAAAATAAATAAAAATCACCACCTTAGGTGCTCCTTGATCCGAGAACTGATGCCACACACACACACACAAAAAAAAAAAAAAAAAAAAAAAAGATACAGGTGTAAAGGACACAGACAAGATACAGGTGTAAAAGACACAGACAAGATACAGGTGTAAAAGACACAGACAAGATACAGGTGCAAAGGACACAGACAAGATACAGGTGTTAAGGACACACAATGATAAAAGAAAGGGGGGTAAAGGACACAGGGAAGACAGGGGTAAAGGACATTGAGTTAAAGGACACAGGGGAAATACAGGGGTCAAGGACATTGAGTTAAAGGACACAGAAGAAATACAGGGGTCAAGGACGTTGAGTTAAAGGACACAGAAGAAATACAGGGGTAAAGGACATTGAGTTAAAGGACACAGGGGAAATACAGGGGTCAAGGATATTGAGTTAAAGGATACAGAGGATCTAGGAAATACAGGGGTAAAGGACATGGAGTTAAAGGACACAGAGAAAACACAGGGGTAAAGGACATGGAGTTAAAGGACACAGGGGAAATACAGGGGGAAATGACAGTTGGTAAAGACATAACAGATATACAGGGGTACAGAGACAACTGGCACTGGGGATACACAGGGATAAATGACAGAAGGTAAAGGACAGAACAGATATACAGGGGTACAGACAGAGACAATGGGCACTGGGGATACACAGGGATAAATGACAGAAGGTAAAGGACAGAACAGATATACAGGGGTACAGACAGAGACAACGGGCACTGGGGATACACAGGGATAAATGACAGAAGGTAAAGGACAGAACAGATATACAGGGGTATAGGCCACAGAGATAACGGGCACTGGGGATACACAGGGATAAATGACAGAAGGTAAAGGACAGAACAGATATAGAGGGGTACAGTCAGAGACAACGGGCACTGGGGATACACAGGGATAAATGATAGAAGGTAAAGGACAGAACAAATATACAGGGATACAGACAGAGATAACGGGCACTGGGGATACACAGGGATAAATGACAGAAGGTAAAGGACAGAACAGATATACAGGGGTACAGACAGAGATAACGGGCACTGGGGATACACAGGGATAAATGACAGAAGGTAAAGGACAGAACAGATGTGTAGGGGTACAGACAGAGACAACGGGCACCGGGGATACACAGGGATAAATGACAGAAGGTAAAGGACAGAACAGATGTGTAGGGGTACAGACAGAGACAAAGGAAACTAAGGATACACATGGATAAATGACAGAAGGTAATTACAATATATATATATTTAGTCCCTTGCGGATTAATTCCAAGAACTGGCCCTCAGCACTTGTATTTTAAGAGGTTATCTTTTTATATTTTCTACTTTTCACAAGAAAATGTAGCTTGTTTTGCTCTTTCATGATTTTCTTTTGCTTCTTAGGTGGCACCTTTCGTTGGTTTTTTGAAACCTCAACAAACACATTACGGTATTGCACACCAGCCTTTTCTGGGATAGCATTCTTCTTAAAACCGAAAAGGCAGAGGAGGCAAATTACCACTTTCCGCGGTCACTGAGGAGAAACAACCAGGTTTCGAAATATCGGTATATGACCAGGAGTTATGTGTTAGTGAGTTTCCTCCCTATTGGAGATTATAAGCTTGCTGAAGGCTCATTTTGAAAAGCATTTATTTTATTTTTCCCCATCCACCCACTTGAGCACATACTGTTAGTTAGGCAGTATTAACTGCCACTGCAGATATGAATGCTTATCTCCCCCTATTTCTTCAATCTAAGACATAAGAGCAAGCTTTGTTTATAATTGAATATATATATATATATATAGAGAGAGAGAGAGAGAGAAGAGAGAGAGAGAGAGAGAGGAAAATACATATGAAGAAAGGGCATAGAAAACGACATACGGAGGAAGTTTATTGTGGAGAAGTACGTAATGCGGAAGGAACTCACGGAAAAGAGAAGTACGTAATGCGGAAGGAACACATGGAAAAGAGAAGTACGTAATGCGGAAGGAACTCACGGAAAAGAGAAGTACGTAATGCGGAAGGAACTCATGGAAAAGAGAAGTACGTAATGCGGAAGGAACTCATGGAAAAGAGAAGTACGTAATGCGGAAGGAACTCATAGAAAAGAGAAGTACGTAATGCGGAAGGAACTCATGGAAAAGAGAAGTACGTAATGCGGAAGGAACTCATGGAAAAGAGAAGTACGTAATGCGGAAGGAACTCATGGAAAGGAGAAGTACGTAATGCGGAAGGAACTCATGGAAAAGAGAAGTACGTAATGCGGAAAGAACTCATGGGAAAATGATATGTAAAAGATAGCTAGGAAAAGCCTATCGGGAAGACGGACATGATGGAAAAGGACATGGTTAAAAAGGACACAAGGGAGAAGATATATGAAAGGTTAGACATAGGAAAGAAGGCCATAATGAAAAAGGACATAGGGAGAAGAACACAGTGAATAAGGACAAGAAGAAGGACTTAGAGAAGGACTGAGAGAAGGATTTGGCGGAAGTTCTAGAAGAGATGGGCATATCAGAAGACATAGAAGAGAAGAGCATGAACAAAATGACATAAGGAAAGAAATAGGAAGAAGAAGATAGAGAAGAAGGACGCGATGGGAAAGAACATAGAAGAAAGGACATAGGGGTGAAGTACACAGGAAGAACATAGGAAAGAACATAGAAGAAAGGACATAGGGGAGAAGTACACCAGGAAGAACATAGGAAGAAGTGCACGGTGGAGGGAGACACACAGGAGAAGGACATTGGGAGAAGGACATGAGGACGAAGGACTTGGGGGAAAAGGACTCGTAAGAGAAGGACTTTGGGACAAGAGGGGCAGGGGAGGGGAAGTGAAGGGAGTAGGGTGTGCAGGAGGAAATATGGGAGGACATGGAGGGATGGAGGATAATGACAAAGGGGAAAAGGACGTATGTGAGAAGGACTTAGGGACGATGGGCACAGGAGAGGGAGACAAAGTTGAGACAAATCTACTGCAGAAAGACTTAGTGGAAACAGATCTACTGCAGAAAGACAGATCTACTGCAGAAAGACTTAGTGGAAACAGATCTACTGCAGAAAGACAGATCTACTGCAGAAAGACTTAGTGGAAACAGATCTACTGCAGAAAGACAGATCTACTGCAGAAAGACTTAGTGGAGACACATCTACTGCAGAACGACAGTGGAGACAGATCTACTGCAGAAAGACTTAGTGGAGACAGATCTACTGCAGAAAGACTTAGTGGAGACAGATCTACTGCAGAAAGACTTAGTGAAGACAGATCTACTGCAGAAAGATAGAAAGACAGATCTACTGCAGACAGACTTAGTGGAGACACATCTACTGCAGAGAGACAGTGGAGACAGATCTACTGCAGAAAGAATTAGTGGAGACAGATCTACTGCAGAAAGACTTAGTGAAGACAGATCTACTGCAGAAAGACTTAGTGAAGACAGATCTACTGCAGAAAAACTTAGTGAAGACAGATCTACTGCAGAAAGACAGGAGTGGAGACACATCTACTGGAGAAAGACAGAGTGGAGACAGATCTGCTGCAAAAAAAGACTTAGTGAAGACAGATCTACTGCAGAAAGACTTAGTGGAGACAGATCTACTGCAGAAAGGCTTAGTGGAGACAGATCTACTGCAGAAAGACTTAGTGGAGACACATCTACTGCAGAAAGACTTAGTGGAGACAGATCTACTGCAGAAAGACTTAGTGGAGACACATCTACTGCAGAGAGACTTAATGGAGACAGATCTACTGCAGAAAGACTTAATGGAGACAGATCTACTGCAGAAAGACTTAATGGAGACACATCTACTGCAGAAAGGCTTAGTGGAGACAGATCTACAGCAGAAAGACTTAGTGGAGACAGATCTGCTGCAGAAAGACTTAGAGGTGACAGATCTACTGCAGAAAGACTTAGTGGAGACACATCTACTGCAGAAAGACAGAGTGGAGACAGATCTGCTGCAAAAAAAGACTTAGTGAAGACAGATCTACTGCAGAAAGACTTAGCGGAGACAGATCTACTGCAGAAAGACCGTGAAGACAGATCTAATGCAGAAAGACTTGGTAGAGACAGATCTACAGCAGAAAGACTTGGTGGAGAAAAACTTTTTGGAGAACATAGAGGGAGACGAACTTAAAGCAGACACATAGGGGAGAAGAGCTTGGGGCAGAAAGAGTGAGTAAAAGGGGACTCCAGCTATAGACATCCCCAGCCGCACCCCCTCCCCCCTCCCCCTTCTCCCTGCTCCTCTCCTCCCGTTTCTCGGTCTGCAAGTCGCGGGAAGTTGCCATTCATTCGCGGCCCTCCCCTTTCCCCCCTGGCTGTCTCCACGGAGTTCCTCTCTACATGCTTACAATCACTTTCCTGCAGCCTTTTATGGAATTGGATCGACCCCCGATGGACTGGATGGTCCTTGGACCCGGGGAGACGGCGGGATAGGACGGGGAGAGGGAGGGGAGGTGGAGGGGAGAGGTGGGGTGATGGGGAAGATGAGGTAGTGGGGAAAAGGGACGTGTGTGTGTGTGTGTGTGTGTGTGGTGTGTGTGTGTGTGTTTTGTGTGTGCGTGCGTGCGTGCGTGCGTGCGTGCGTGCGTGCGTGCGTGCGTGCGTGCGAGGTGTGTGTGTGTGTGTGTGTGTGTGTGTGTGTGTGTGTGTGTGTGTTGCATTCATTGTATTGCGTTTGTTAGAGTTAGTTCAGCTGTGTTTGGTAGAGTTAACATTTTCATGTTCGGTAAAAGTTAGTATTATCATTTTAGGGAGAGTTAGTATTGTTCTGTTTGGGAGAGATAGTATTGCGTCGTGATCGGTACATTGAATGTTGTCGCGTGTTTGGAAGATTGAGTGTTACGCGTACTGAGAGAATTAGTATCATTATGTATTTGGGGGAAAGCTGTTATTATGGTGTGCTGGATTGAATTAGTATTGGGCGTGTTAAGCAGAGTGAGAATTTTGGTGTGTTCGTAGCGTTAGGTACAAGTCAGCATAGTGGTGTGCTTGGTACTGTTAGTTTTATGGTGTTTGGGGTACTATTAGCACTAAGGTGTGTTTGTTAGAATTAGTATTGTGCTCTGGTCAAGTCAAGTATTATGGTGTGTTCGGTATAATTAGTATTATGGTGTATTCAGCAGTAGTTGTCTTTAATACAGCTAGTATTATGGTGTATTGTTAGTGACATTAGTCTTGTTGTTTGTTTGGTACAGTTAACAAGATGGTGTGTTTAGTAGAATCAGTATTGTCTTGTATTGTGTTACGTTTGACTGAGTTAGTGTTTTGCGCGTCTTAAACAGTAGGTATAATGGTGAGTTTTGAAAGGTTTACACTGTGGTATGTTTTGATGGAATTATTATTGCGGTTGTTTAGAAGAAGAAGGAGAAGAAGAAGAAGAAGAAGAAGAAGAAGAAGAAGAAGAAGAAGAAGAAGAAGAAGAAGAAGAACAACAACAACAACAACAACAACAACAACAACAACAACAACAAGCTTGAAAATAATAGTATACGTTAAAGAAAAGTAACTGGCCTGACTAGCCTGTGGTCATACTGGTCATCTCGATCATACAAAGAGACATAATAACAAAGCACTATCATGTTGACGTACGGATGAACAAAATGCTACTTGCAGCTGGCAGAACATGAGTTTTGTCAGTATGGTATGGCCACGTCTTTTGGGCCAGGAGCTAGATTTGGGTGTGAGCACTGGTGCCGCTGACACAGAATGCTGGAACCTTTCTGTCCTGCGTGTACAGATGAATGTGCGGAAACAGGTATGACTTCAATATGCCCTTCCTCTGCTTGTACATGACTCGGATGCAGTTGATCTTCTGGGCTGCTATCTTTTTCGTGCAGATAAGTGATGGTGGGAGTGAGTGCAGCATATATAGCGTCCCTTCCTTATAGGTATAAGCTTACATATTTGTTGGGAGGTAGTTTTAGGCCATTTTGAAACACCTCAGAAGACCACGTCAGTCATCTCTGCTGATGGAAATGCAGATCCCATCTTAAGCCTGTGCTAGGTTTGTGTCAGGGGAGGCTATCTGCATGCTGCACATTGGTTTCATCAAATGGTTAGGCTAGCGGGCTGCTTTGTGAGTGGCTTGTTAGAGTTTCTCAAATCATACATGTTTGTCGTTACTGTTCTTCTTGCCACGCGCTCACAGAGCTGCTGCCAACGCCCCACCAACCCTCGGATTTGCATCACTCCTGACCCTCACCTTCTACAAGCAGCCACAAGAACAAGATCCAGCCACAACAACTTTATTTGCCCAGATTCTGTCAGAACTAACGCTTTCAGAAGTTGTTTCTGCCCACGTTCTTGCTATGCCAGCCTAGAATGCTTCTCTGGCTGAAGTGGCTGAAGATTCCTCTCCAATATTATTGAAGTGGCTGAAGATTTCTCACTGATTTTATTGAAGTGGCTGAATATTTCTCACTGATATTATTGAAGTGGCTGAAGATTCCTCTGTGATATTATTGAAGTGGCTGAAGATTCCTCTCTGATATTATTAAAGTGGCTGAGGATTCCTCTCTGATATCATAGTAGTGGTTGAAGATTCCTCTCTGATCTTATTGAAGTGGCTGAAGATTCCTCTTTGACATTATTGGAGTGGCTAAAGATCCCTCTCTGATCTTAAATTTAAGTGGCTGAAGATTCCTCTTTGATCTTATTGAAGTGGATGAAAATTCCTCTCATATATTATTGCAGTGGTAGAAGATTCCTGTTTGATATTTTTGCAGTGGATAAAGATTCCTCTCAGATATTATTGCAGTGGTAGAAGATTCCTGTTTGATATTATTGCAGTGGATAAAGATTCCTCTCAGATATTATTGCAGTGGTAGAAGATTCCTGTTTGGTATTATTGAAGTGGACGAAGATTCCTCTCTGAGATTATTCGAGGTGGAGTTCAGCAACATTATGTAGGCTGGCGCTGTTTCACAGCAGACATAAGTGATGGCTAGGGCTCTGCCGATCAGGATGGAGACCCGGGAGTGCTACAGCAGCTGTCGCTGTTTCACAGCAGACATAAGTGATGGCTAGGGCTCTGCCGATCAGGATGGAGACCGGGAGTGCTACAGCAGCTGTCGCTGTTTACAGCAGGCATAAGTGATGATGGGCTAGGCTCTGCCGATCAGGGTGGAGACCCGGGAGTGCTACAGCAGCTGTCGCTGTTTACAGCAGGCATAAGTGATGATGGGCTAGGGCTCTGCCGATCAGGGTGGAGACCCGGGAGTGCTACAGCAGCTGTCGCTGTTTACAGCAGCATAAGTGATGATGGCTAGGGCTCTGCCGATCAGGTGGAGACCCGGGAGTGCTACAGCAGCTGGAGTGGCCTCACCTTGGGACCCTGACACAACGCAGATGGGACTGCTTACTGACACAACGCAGATGGGACTGCTGACTGACACAACGCAGATGGGACTTCTGACTGACACAACGCAGATGGGACTGCTTACTGATCTGAAGTTACTGCATGCCTCACATCCAGATCTCTGAGGGTTTTGAAACACAGTACGAGTTCCAAGATGTCAAAGTGAAGCGATTCAAATGACACCTGACCTTGGTCTTGTTTGATCAACCACCCGTGGCTTCTACGTGCGACCAACATCACAAAATGTACAAAAATTCCTCATATAAAATTGGTCATATGACAGTAAAACAGACATTGAACAGAAGGGGGGGGGGGGGGGGGGGTACATAACTATGCAAGTCTCCGGGCCGACTACTTCTTACAACAAAAGACAGGGAGGTGATGTTGTCCTCACAGCAAAAGAGGAGAAAACGAACATTAAACTCCCAGGACAAAGTGTCAATTACTCCAAACTGTTAAAAAAAAATTACCTGTATCGGTGTCAAATACATTTTGTGTTTGTTCCTTAGGTCATGGACTGCGTGAAGATTCCTGTTTCACTGGAAACAAAATCATGTCTTGGTCCAGAGCCTTTACTGTCCCGCCAGTACCATTAATAACAGTCTGAAGAATTCAGCAAGGTGGTAGAGACTGAAATGACATTCTGGGCTGGGACATCATCTCTTTCGCAACAAAAGGCTGGCTGTAGAAACAGGGTGGCGCCGATGGCGTTATGGATGGCTAGCAGAAAGCAGATGCAATGTGAGCATTTTTGTTATGGATTGGCTAGCAGAAAGCAGATGCAATTGAGCATTTTTTTTATGGATGGCTAGCAAAAAGCAGATGCAATGTGAGCATTTTTGTTATGGATGGCTAGCAGAAAGCAGATGCAATGTGAGCATTTTTGTTATGGATGGCTAGCAGAAAGCAGATGCAATGTGAGCATTTTTGTTATGGTGGCTAGCAGAAAGCAGATGCAATGTGAACATTTTTGTTATGGATGGCTAGCAGAAAGCAGATGCAATGGGAGCATTTTTGTTATGGATGGCTAGCAGAAAGCAGATGCAATGTGAGCATTTTTGTTATGGATGGCTAGCAGAAAGCAATGCAATGTGAGCATTTTTGTCACGGCTCACTTCAAACCAAAATGCTGTACAACTTCATACCAAGTTTTGTGGCGCACGTGCATAACTGAATTACCTCCCTTGCCTTGCTAGGGTTCAGGCACTTTTCCAGACGAATGGAAGAGGAGGTCAGACCGGAGCAGAAATCAATGGATTGTCTCCAGGGGTTGTCTGTGCCAAGGCTTGACTGTTTTCATTACCGCACTCCCACATTCCTCTCCTCACCTCTCCACCCCATCCCACCTACCCTCTGCACTTATAATCTATCCTCACCTTGCTTCCCCACGTCTAAAGCCCCTACCCCATCCCTTTCTCTCTCCCCCTCCCTCTCTCTCTCTCTCTCTCTCTCTTCCTCTCTCTCTCTCTCTCTCTGTCTGTCTCTCTGTGAATGCTTCTTCCGTCTCCTCCTCATCTCTCCCTAAGTCGCCCTCTATTATCTCTCCTCTCCTCTTTCCTCTCTGCTTTGTCCTCTTGGTTTGCAAGAGAGGGATCGTTTCGATCGTCAAATTTCAAGAGAGGAGATTTCAACTGCGATGAAAAGGCTTACAAACAGAAAGTCTGCAGGACCAGATGGAATTATTGGAGAATGACTGAATTTGGAGGCGATGGTACAATTGATTTTTTTAGTCAAGTTCTGCAATACACTTTTTGATAATGGGATATATCCAGAACGATGGACAGAGTCAATAACCGTGTCACTGTATAAAAAGGGTGCAACTGATGCCCCTGGTAATTATAGATGTATATCGTTGTGCGACATCAGTAGTAAGGTATTTAGTTCAATAATCAATTGCAGGCTACAAGAGTGGTACGGCAAAATGACATCACAGGTGAGCATCAAGCAGGTTTAAGAAAGGCTACTCAACTGTTGATCAGTTGTTTACACTCTTAGCGTTCATACAGAAAAATTTTCACAGAACCGTAATTATGTTGCCTTTATTGATTTCCAAAAAAAGCTTTCGACTCTGTATGAAAATCATTACTCTGGCCAGTACTCCAAATGATGGAATTCAAGGAAACTCCACAAATGTATTAATACTATGTATGGTAGTGTAAAAGCAAGAGTCAGATCTGGTGCTAGTTTTACGACTATATCAGGTGTACAAGAGGGGTAAAAAGGGTGAACGCATGCGTCCTGTACTTTTCTCTTTGTTTATAAACGAGCTAGCCCTGGAACTAATGGAGAAAGGAAGGCACGGTGCTACAACTGACTCCTGATTTTATTAAAATGTTTATTCTGTTATTAGTGGGTGACATTGTCTTGCTTTCCAAAACACCAGTTGGTCTTCAAACACAACTGAATAGTCTATGGAGCGCATCTTCAAGACTTCAACTCAAGGTTAACATGAAAAAGATAATGTTGTTGTAGTCGGAAAAGTGGTTATCTTGCTGCGAGAGGAAAGGTGGTTTCTGAATGGAAAGGAAGTGAAGATTGTCAACTGTTATAAGTATCTTGGTATATATTTTGCCACTAGACTTAGTTTTGTATTTGCTTGTGAAGACTTTGCAAGCAGAGCAAAGAACGCCTTGTTGTGTAAGTATGCATAAGTTGTACATGTTCAAGAATAATTCATTTGCAGTATTTTTGAAATTTTTTGATAATCAGCTTCTAACCCATTGCCATGTACGGTGCTGAAATATGGGGATTAGATAAAGCAGTTACTCGTATTGAAAAGGTCCACTATTGCATTGAAAAAAATAGGGGTACGGCTTAAAACGCCGAATGATTTAGTGTACAGAGAGACAGGACGCCACCCTGTTATATGTAAATACGTCTGTTCAGTGTATTAGATATTGGCTTAAAATATTACGACGGATGGAAATAGACTGCCGGTGAAAGCTTATGAGATGTTGATGTGCTAGACGCACATGGCAGATATACATGGGTTTCTAGGATTCGAGAAACATACATCAGAATGGATTTGGAATGGTATGGTTAAATCAAGGGGATGAAAATGCCAATGCATTTCTGGATCAATTTTGCCAGAGGCTTATTGATTGCCGATGGTAAAACTGGAATGAACATATCCAAGAAAGTGGCCGTAGAACTTTCAGATCATCTAGGAGCTGTGAAAAGTATCTTTTAATTGACATCGACAGACATATTACATGTTGTTTAACAAATTTAAGATTCGGAATAACAGACATTGTAATACATCGGGACCAATATAGTCAGGTATCAACTAATCCTGTAACATGCCCTTTGTGCAGAGATGCAAAAGAAGATGAAGTACATACTTCGTTTTGTTGCCCTAGTGTATGGGAGCTTCGGCGAGGATTATTCCAGGAAAAATTTTATGCAAATCCGTGTCTATTCAATGTAGCCTTACTGATGGCTAACAGTAGCAAAAAATATACTACAGAATGAATGCATGTATCTACAAAAGGCGTTTAAAAGGCGTGCGACTGCAGTTGAATGATGTGAATGTTAATATTGAAGCATGTATCTTTTGTACTCTATAGTCAAAAGATGTTGGAATTTGTCATTATTATATTGATGTATCCTTACTTTTCTTTGTCGTTAAAGTGCCATTGTAAAATAGTTCCCCCCTTCAGTAGGGCTGTGGCCTAACCTGAATGAAGCATTTTCCATTTCCATTTCCATTTCCCTCTCTTGCTTTGCCACAACATCCAATAAGATTGCAATGAATTGCTTCTCTTGCTTTGATTGTTTTTGTGGCGTTTGAAAGACCTTGGGTTTCAATGTGCGAAGACTTTGTTTTTACTGTTCTCAGTGCACATTGTTATTACTTTTTTACTTTCAAATTGAGTTTATTTGAAGGGAAATCAGATGTATGAGAAATACGTACTTTCCTATTTGGGTTGAAGGACTGCATTTGTTCTGTCTGTCTGCCTGTCTGCCTGCCTGTCTGACTGTTTGTCTGTCTACCTGTCTGTTGTCTGTCTGTTTGTCTGTCTGTCCTGTCTGTCTGTCTGTCTGTCTCTTCTCCTCTCTTCTCTCTCTCTCATCTCTCTCTCTCCTCTCTCTCTCTCTCTCTCTTCCCCCCCCCCCCCCCCTTCTTCATCCCTTCTATATTCCCTCCCGCTCTCGGTTACTTCCTCTAAAAATATTTGTATTGTTCATTGTAAGTTGTATGCATTCGTTGTCATATATTGTAGATATGCAGTTTTGCGCGATGCTTTCTTTCCATATATTGCCGATATACTTTGTTTGTTTGAAGGCTGGATGACAAACAAAGCCGACTGAAATTGCGCTTGTTCCTTTTAATCATAAAAACATCTCTGTGTCTATCTCCTGTCTGCCTGTCTGTCTTCTATCTGTCTGTCTGTCTGTCTATTACTTCTCTCTCTCACTCTCTCTCTCCTCTCTCTCTCTCTCCTCTCTCTCTCTCTCTCTCTCTCTCCAACACGTTAACACGTTAACAAGTGTCACTCGACTTCAGACAAGGATTCTGTTTCTCACACGCCCCACTTCCAGTGATTTTTGAAGATACGTGTGTGCATCCTTCTAACGTAGACAATCATTACAGACATGACAGCTGTTGACGATACGTGTGTCCATCCTTCTAAACAAAAATAATCATTACGGGCATGACAGCTGTTGACGATACGTGTGTGCATCCTTCAACGTAGACAATCATTACAGACATGACAGCTGTTGACGATACGTGTGTGCATCCTTCTAACGTAGACAATCATTATGGACATGACAGCTGTTGAAGATACACTGTCCATCAAAAAT
>CM031610.1:1164255-1181755 GCA_018398815.1 Conus ventricosus
GATGGTTATTGGACTGATAATACATATTTTTGTTAATCCTAGCAATAAACTGAGTGAGTGTTTAGAACAGTTTTATAGACTGTTTGAAGGAACGCAGACACTATTTATTATAGTGACTGTTCGGCAGAAAGAGACATAGTTAAAAAGAGAAACACTTTGTCAAAACTAGCTTTCAGTGGAAGGCATGCTAGGATAAGTGTGTGGATTTTATGCCAAAATATAACTCAGTTTTAAAAGACTTTAGAGAACAGTTAAAGACTGTAGTTTTATTTCACATGAAAGACAAAGACTCATTTGAAGAATGTTTGCGCGAAAATGATGTTATTGAAAATGACCAGGAAAAACATAGGATTAAACAAAAACTGAAATCTGAAAAGTTTAGTAAATTAGTATTGAAAACGGATAACCCTACAGAGTATATTTGTTTGTAGGGTCGTTATTTTTTAGTTACTTGTCAGAGAACAGGAATAGGCGGCTTTTAGGCCACTTTCGCCCAAAAACGTGGTGGAGTAGCAAGTGAGTCTGAATCGGTGTTTATACGTTCTCTCGTTTTCAAATCCAAACGCAATCCCGTAAACAAAGTCCGTGTAACGCGCATAGGCCGTCTCCGTCAGGTCAAACCGTCACACTCGCCGGTGAAGATTCACCCCCCACCTCCCCCACCTTTACTTTGCCCACTTGACACGGAGCGGTCAGGTGAGGGCCGCGAACAGGTAAGCATTTTAGCCTTTGGCCCGTCACGCTGCTGGCGAAGTGAATCCTCGTCACCTGACCTCTGTCGCTTGCCACCGGTGCTGCGTGAACGCTGGTCCTTCCCACGCGAACCGTATTGCCGGATATTTTTCCGCGGCGATGGTGTAGACGAATCTTTGCCCTTGTCAATTTTATCAGTCTGAGTTTCGGGAACCACATCTGTTAGAGAGTCTACAAAAACATCTTCCCCATCCTCAAACAAATTTGCCCCTACCTGTTCGTCTCCTGACTGCTGGTTCTCATCCGTGAGCCTTACCTTTTCTGTATGCTCAATCTGAGCACATGCCTCTGATTCAGAGATAGGTCCACTCACCTGGGGGTCAGGGAAAGTTCCACAGGCCGGATCACCACGCTTGTGGCCACTCTGCAGGCAGACCCTGCAAGTCACCAGATTTTGACACTGGTGTCGGTGGTGTCCTGACTGCAGGCAGTTAGAGCACACTGGGCTCCGGGACACCTTGGGCTGCTCCTTGTGGTAGAGGCGAGCAGTGAAACTACCCACCTTTACAAACCTGTCCAGTGGAACTAATGGAAGGTTTATGAACACAAAGCGTCGACCTGTAACAAAACGGGTTAGCTTTCCGTCCCTGTCCCTGATCTTCTCCATTAGGAGAGAAGATCTGAGAACACATCCCAGTCTGACAAGGGCACTCTCTATATCGTCATTGGACACTGAGACTGGAAGATCTGAAATAAACAGTTTTGTAACGGGAACTTCAACACCATCGCTCCCTCTCAAAATGAATGGATTCTTGTCAAAAAGGGACACAGTACATCCATTTATAACAATCCCCTCAATCAAAAGTTGAGTCCTAGCAGCTCGAGTCAAGGGGTAGATCCTCCAGAGACCTTTGATGCACTGAGCACCATACACTGTTTCCTTGCCACACACTCTTTCCGCAGCCAGACAAACGTCTAGATCAGAAAAAACTATCTTCACTTGAGTTCATTCTCTTATCAACAAAAGGTAAGTCTTTATGCTTGAAAAAAACAGAGAGAGGTGTTCACTCGATGTCGAGAGGACGTGTTTTTGCGAGCTCTGTGTTTGCCGTCTAATTTTCTTGGCAGTGTTGCGTCTAGTGCGCTTTTATAGTGTGTGCTGCCTAGCTGATGCCACAGTCTTGCAGGATGTGAAGTTTGATGGTGATTGGTGGTGTGATTTCTAGTTTTGGTGAATTGTTTGTATTTTGGTGTTTTGTTGATTCCGACGCTTTTGTGTGTAGGCGTGTGTGTGTGGTTTTTTTTTTGTTTTTTTTCGTTGGGTACGCCTTGAACAGGTTTGTGTTTGCTTTTCCATTTGCACGTGCAGCTTGTGCTAATAAATGTGACTCCAGCCCAACGTATTCAGCTATTCTCTTTGGGATTTTGTTTTTTGGTCCCCCCCCCCCCCCCTCTTTCGGCCCCCCCCCTCTTTTTTTTTCACAATGGCTATCTTACAGCGAGTGGAGCCTGTTTTTTACACCTGTATCTTGTCTGTGTCCTTTCACCTGTGTCTTGTCTGTGTCTTTTACACCTGTATCTTGTCTGTGTCCTTTACACCTGTATCTTGTCTGTGTCTTTTACACCTGTATCTTGTCTGTGTCCTTTACATCTTTATCTTGTCTGTGTCCTTTACACCTGCATCTTGTTTGTGTCCTTTACATCTTTATCTTGTCTGTGTCCTTTACACCTGTATCTTGTCTGTGTCTTTTACACCTGTATCTTGTCTGTGTCCTTTACATCTTTATCTTGTCTGTGTCCTTTACACCTGTTATCTTGTCTGTGTCTTTTACACCTGTATCTTGTCTGTGTCCTTTACATCTTTATCTTGTCTGTGTCCTTTACACCTGTATCTTGTCTGTGTCTTTTACACCTGCATCTTGTCTGTGTCCTTTACATCTTTATCTTGTCTGTGTCCTTTACACCTGTATCTTGTCTGTGTCTTTTACACCTGCATCTTGTTTGTGTCCTTTACATCTTTATCTTGTCTGTGTCCTTTACACCTGTATCTTGTCTGTGTCTTTTACACCTGCATCTTGTCTGTGTCCTTTACATCTTTATCTTGTCTGTGTCCTTTACACCTGTATCTTGTCTGTGTCTTTTACACCTGTATCTTGTCTGTGTCCTTTACATCTTTATCTTGTCTGTGTCCTTTACACCTGCATCTTGTTTGTGTCCTTTACGTCTGCATCCTCAACAATCTGCATCTCCTGTTTCTTCCACCCTATGTCCGTTACTCCTGAGTCTGAGTGAGCTTCATCACTCCCTTTGAAATGATTAAAAAAATGATTTCTCCTTTCCTCGACAGGAAATGACGCCGGAAGGAAGGGAAAAATGGAGGCTCATTTAAGAGAAACGACAGGTGGGGAGGGGGAGGGGGAGGAGGCGAAGAAAGTTGGGGCAGAGAGAGGAAGGAGAAGGAAATAGGGGCGGGGGGGGGGGGGGGGGGGGAGGGAGACAGAAAGGTCTGAAGAAATTCATCATGGACTGAACGGAAGCACCATCTCTCAGAACAGACGGCCCACTCTCGCCTCTCGCCTCCTGTGCCGCCAGCTGGCGTTTCTGTCGGTCATTCCACACCGGCTTTTGAAGATTCCAGACACCTCTCATCCGCCTCCACGGCCGCACCTCTTTACCGACCACTTCCAGACCTACATCAATCAGCGTGCATCCCACTCTGTCCCTTCGGCTGAAGATGGGTCAATATAAAACCTGATACACCCAGACGTATACCATAGAACCTCTGTTCAATCCACTGAACATGTGTCGTCACTGTGATGAGCACACTACCCGGGCCTACACAAACTAACTGATATGTCACTGTCCACTCAGCTAACGACACGTCATCACTGAACTAATGACATCATTCAGACCTGGACCAGTTATCTCTTATCCCACTCTGTCCACTCAGCTAACGACACGTCATCACTGAACTAATGACATCATTCAGACCTACACCAGTTATCTCATATCCCACTCTGACCAATCAGCTAAAGACACGTCATCACTGAACGGAGCACCCCCAAGACCAACAGCCATTAACCTACACCACACTCTGTCCAATCAGCTATACACACGTCATCACTAACTGAGCATCCTAGCCTATGCCAATTATCTCACATCCTACTCTGTCCACTCAGCTACAGCCACGTCATCGCTGAACTAATCACATCATTCAGGCCTACACTTGTTCACTGTAACCCCACCCTATGCTGTCACCTTCAAGGCCTACATCAATCAACCGAACACCCCATCTATCCACTCAGCTACAGCCACGTCATCACAGAACTAGGCACACCTTCAAGGCCTGTATCAATCAACCGAACACCCCATCTATCCACTCAGCTACAGCCACGTCATCTGTCAGGTTGGTTCACCGGATACCACGGTACCACGCCTATTGATTTGTCAACACCACTTTACTACGTCTATTGACCTGTAAAGATCACATCGTTACGTGCATTGATCTGCCAGTACCATTTTACCACATCTACTGATCTGAATACACCACGTCACCGCCTGTAGTGATCTGTCAACACCACTGTACCAAATCCGTTGATCCACAAAGGTTAACTGCCACATGTATTGATCTGTCAACACCACTGTACCAAATCTGTTGATCCACAAAGGTTAACTGCCACATGTATTGATCTGTCAACACTGTACCAAATCCGTTGATCCACAAAGGTTAACTGCCACATGTATTGATCTGTCAGCATTATTTTGCAACATTTAGTGACATGTACAGATGACATTACCACATTTAGTGATATGTACAGATGATATTACCACATTTAGTTATAGGTACAGATGATATTACCAAGATTATTGATCTTCCAACATTCTCCTAACGCATTTGTTAATCTGCACAGTTCATGTAGCCACAAGTTTTGATCTGAATATACCCTATTACCACATGTATTGATCCATAACTACAGCATTACCATATGTAATAGTCTGAATACCCCACGTTTCCACATGTACTGATCTGGATTTGTCAACATGCACCTCATTACGATGGATCAATCTGCAACCATCTCTTTGCCACATGTTTTGCTCCGCATGCACTGTCTTGCCACGTGCGTTGATCTGAAGACATTATATTTCGACATACTGTGATCTACGAACATCACTTTGCCATATGAGTCACTTTCAGTTCACTATGCTACATGTGTCATTTAAAACCACTTTACAGTGTGCCATTCAACACCACTTTACAGCATATGCCATTTAACACCACTTTACAGCATGTGCCATTTAACACCACTTTACAGCATGTGCCATTTAACACCACTTTGCAGCATGTGCCATTTAACACCACTTTACAGCATGTGCCATTTAACACCACTTTACAGTATGTGCCATTTAACACCACTTTACATCATGTGCCATTTAACACCACTTTACAGCATGTGCTGTTTGATTATCACTTTACCACGTATTGGGAGGTAACACTTCTCTACCATATGGATTGTTTTAACACCACTCGGCTACATGTGTCAATACACGTATTAAAAAAAACAACAAAAAAACAAAGAACAAAAAACAACAACAACAAACAAACAAAACACATTACCATGCATGCCCCATTGTTTCCATTTTTTAATCAAATTATTATTATCATTATTATTATTATCATTGTTATTATTATTTGGTTTTCTTATATTTCTTGTCCAAACCACTTTACCACACGCGTCTTTCCGTCAGCCAAAGCCTCATTTCGGTGGGGAGAAGCAATCATGCTTTCCCCTCAACCTTTTAACGTCCTTCCCTTCGATTTCCTGTCCCGGTGTCGGGGACAATACTGTCTGATTCTCTCCCCTGCTTTGATGGGCTCCAGTCGTAGAAATCGCTGAACGGCACAACCAATACTTCATCAATCGACAGCTTCTAGAGTTTGGGGATTGAGCGTTGGCCAGTTGTTCCCCTATTAACACAATATTCCTCAGTAATGCCTTATATCATGGAACATTGTCATCTGTTCTCTATCAGTACAGGACCGCAAACTAAGGTAGTATCTCGGAGAAAGTAAGCCATCTTTCCCTTATCAATAGAGGATTTCTTTATAATGCAAAATATGAAAGAATATTACCCATCTTTCCAGAACACAGGATTTCAATATACTGTGAAATACGAGACAATGCTGTGCCTCTTTCCACTATCAACGCAAAATCTCTTAACGAGTTAGATGTCTGGAATGTCAGAGAAATGTGTCCTTTTTTGTTCTCCTATTAGTGCAGAATTACCTAGAAATGTCGAACTTTAGGTAATATTGCCCACCTTTCCCCTTTGCATGCAGGATTCCCTAGCAATGCAGGATACAGATAATGTTGTCTACCTTTCCCTACCAATGCAGAATTTCCTAGCAATGTATAATATAAAATTCCATTGTCCATCTTTCCATGCAGAATATTAGATAATGTTGTTCAATTTTTCCCTGTTGGTGAAGACTTTTACAGCAATATAGAATGTTAGACAATGTTATCCATATAGAAATCTAAATCCATCTATAAATGTTGAAGAATCAAAGAAGTTTGTCCATATGTCTATATACAGCACTTTCTAGAAATACAGACTGCCATAGACCACTAATCATTTTTTTCCAATCAATAAAGAATTTTCCGGTAGTATAGAGTCACAGAACATAGTTAATGTTATTTCTCTCTTTGATATATGAGTTCCTAGTGTCACACAAATCATTGCACATTGTCCGTCAATCTCTTACCAATACTAGAATTTCCTGGTAATGTACAATGTCCACTTTTGTCCCGTCAGGATGTTATAGATCACTGTCCATCTTTATCCTATTAGTATATGTTTTCTTAGTAATACAGAATATCACAAAAATTGTCTATCTTCCTCCTATTAATACATGGTTTCCTAGTAAGGGAGATTGTTATAAAACATTTTTCCACAGGATCTCTTCACAATGTAAATGTAATAGAACATTGTCCATCTTTCTCCTATCAATACCAGGATTAGATAATAACATAGAACGCAATAGAACATTATCCTTCTTCTTCTTCTGCGTTCCAGAATCATGACTCATATTTCCAGACCAGTTTGATGGATGAAAGCTGCTGTTGTTTTCAGATCCTCCATTGTGCCCCAAAGCTTTGCCGCAAGCGTGGCTGCGCGTGGCCAGCGCTGCATCCGTGCATCCTGGTAAAGGGGGCAGGACTGAAGAATGTGCTCGGGGGTTGTGCGCCTGTCTCACAAGGGCAGTCAGGTGTGTGCGATAGCCCAATACGATGGAAATGGGCTCGCAGACGGCAGTGACCAGTTCGTAGTCTGAAGATTGTGGTCTGTTGGTGTCGCTGTAGTCGGGGCAGCTGATCATCAGGCGGGTGTCTGTGTTCTTCTTCCCAGAGTCTTTTGTGATGGCTTTTGATAACAGCTTTGGCCTCCCTATAGGAGATGGGCGGCTTTGTCTGCTTGAGCCTGCTGCCCCATTTGGCAAGCCTGTCTGCCTTCTCATTTCCTGCCAGACCGCAGTGGGCAGGGATCCACTGGACAGTCACCTGTGCTCTGTGTGACAGGTCTTTCAGCTGTTGCACTGTCTCTCTTTCCAGCTTCTCAATGGGACAGTCACCTGTGCTCTGTGTGACAGGTCTTTCAGCTGTTGCACTGTCTCTCTTTCCAGTTTCTCACTGGGACAGTCACCTGCGCTCTTTGGGACAGGTCTTTCAGCTGTTGCTCTGTCTCTCTTTCCAGCTTCTCACTGGGACAGTCACCTGCGCTCTTTGGGACAGGTCTTTCAGCTGTTGTTCTGTCTCTCTTTCCAGCTTCTCACTGGGCGACTGTAAATTCTGGATAGCGGATTTACAGTCTGTCAGGAAAACGATGTGTAAAGGCGGGTGTTCTTCTGCACTTATGAGTCTGGCAGCTTCTCTTAAAGCAGTAAGTGCAGCCCTGTAGTTTGTTGATCTTCGTGAAAATGATCCATGTTTCTCCTGTTAATACTACGCTTTCATATTAATGTAGAATGTCGTACAGCAGTGTCTATTTTTTCCTTATCAATACAGGATTACCTAGCAATGCCGAGTGTGACGACAGCTCTCTCTCTCTCTCTCTCTCTCTCTCTCTCTCTCTCTCTCTCTCTCTCTCTCTCTCTCTCTCTCCCTCGCTCTCTCTCTCCTCTCTCTCTCTCTCTCTCTCTCTCTGTGTGTGTGTGTGTGTGTGTGTGTGTGTGTGTGTGTGTGTGTGTGTGTGTGTGTGTGTGTGTGCTCTCATATTAAGCAGACAGATGCAAAGAATCAGGGTGAAAACATGACCTTCATTCATGAAGGGAAGAGGGAGGGGGTTCTGCTCTCATTTCTCCATGCCCCAACCGGAAATGACGCAGGAAATAAAAATAAATGGATGAATGGAGCCTCATTTAGAAAAGCAAATATGGGAAGAGAGGAATGAGAAAGGAGAGAGAAGAGAAGGATGAGAAAGGAGAGAGAAGAGAGGAATGAGAAAGGAGAGAGAAGAGAGGAATGAGAAAGGAGAGAGAAGAGAGGAATGAGAAAGGAAAGAGAAGAGAGGAATGAGAAAGGAAAGAGAAGAGAGGAATGCGAAAGGAAAGAGAAGAGAGGAATGAGAAAGGAAAGAGAAGAGAGGAATGAGAAAGGAAAGAGAAGAGAGGAATGGAGAAAGGACAGAGAAGAGAGGAATGCGAAAGGAAAGAGAAGAGAGGAATGAGAAAGGAAAGAGAAGAGAGGAATGGAGAAAGGACAGAGAAGAGAGGAATGAGAAAGGACAGAGAAGAGAGGAATGCGAAAGGAAAGAGAAGAGAGGAATGAGAAAGGAGAGAGTAGAGAGGAATGGAGAAAGGAAGAGAAGAGAGGAATGAGAAAGGAGAGAGTAGAGAGGAATGAGAAAGGAAATAGAAGAGAGGAATGGAGAAAGGAAAGAGAAGAGAGACGAAAAAAAAAGAAAAGAGAAGAGAGGAATGAGAAAGGAAAGAGAAGAGAGGAATGAGAAAGGAGAGAGAAGAGAGGAATGGAGAAAGGACAGAGAAGAGAGGAATGGAGAATTAGGGAAAGAGAAGAGAGGAATGAGAAAGGAGAGAGAAGAGAGGAATGAGAAAGGAAAGAGAAGAGAGGAATGAGAAAGGAGAGAGAAGAGAGGAATTAGAAAGGACAGAGAAGAGAGGAATGAGAAAGGAGAGAGAAGAGAGGAATGAGAAAGGAAAGAGAAGAGAGGAATGAGAAAGGAGAGAGAAGAGAGGAATGAGAAAGGAAAGAGAAGAGAGGAATGAGAAAGGAGAGAGAAGAGAGGAATGAGAAAGGACAGAGAAGAGAGGAATGAGAAAGGAAAGAGAAGAGAGGAATGAGAAAGGAAAGAGAAGAGAGGAATGAGAAAGGAAAGAGAAGAGAGGAATGGAGAAAGGACAGAGAAGAGAGGAATGAGAAAGGACAGAGAAGAGAGGAATGAGAAAGGACAGAGAAGAGAGGATTGAGAAAGGACAGAGAAGAGAGGAATGAGAAAGGACAGAGAAGAGAGGAATGAGAAAGGAAAGAGAAGAGAGGAATGGAGAAAGGAAATAGAAGAGAGGAATGGAGAAAGAAAGAGAAGAGAGGAATGGAGAAAGGAAATAGAAGAGAGGAATGGAGAAAGGAAAGAGAAGAGAGGAATGGAGAAAGGAAATAGAAGAGAGGAATGGAAAAAGGAAAGAGAAGAGAGACAAAAAAAAAAGAAAAGAGAAGAGAGGAATGAGAAAGGATGAAAAGAGAGGAATGAGAAGGAAGAGAAGAGAGGAATGGAGAAAGGAAAGAGAAGAGAGGAATGAGAAAGAACAGAGAGAGAGAATGGAGAAAGGAGAGAGAAGAGAGGAATGAGAAAGGAAAGAGAAGAGAGGAATGGAGAAAGGAGAGAGAAGAGAGGAATGGAGAAAGGACAGAGAAGAGAGGAATGAGAAAGGAAAAAGAAGAGAGGAATGGAGAAGGACAGAGAAGAGAGGAATGAGAAAGGAAAGAAGAGAGGAATGGAGAAAGGACAGAGAGAGAGGAATGAAAGGAAGAGAAGAGAGGAATGGAGAAAGGACAGAGAAGAGAGGAATGGAGAAAGGAAAGAGAAGAGAGGAATGGAGAAAAGGACAGAGAAGAGAGGAATGAGAAAGGAGAGAGAAGAGAGGAATGGAGAAAGGAAGAGAAGAGAGGAATGGAGAAAGGAAGAGAAGAGAGGAATGGAGAAAGGACAGAGAAGAGAGGAATGGAGAAAGGACATAGAAGAGAGGAATGAGAAAGGAGAGAGAAGAGCGGAGTGGGGATGAAAAGTCTGAAGGGAGGGGAGGGGAGAAGGGGACAGTTCGAAGAACTTCCTCAGTGGCAGAACGGAAGCGCCGTCTGTCGAAACAGATGGAACTCTCTGTGGCCACTTGTGCCATCAGCTAGCTTTGAAGTGTCCAATTCCTTCGCCTCTTGTCCTCCCAGCTGGCAGATCTGTGGCCAGTTCTCTCGCCTCTCGTGCTACCAGCTGATATTCCTGTGAGTCACTCAACACTGTCATCTGAAGTTGCCCCTCTCACACGTCACGTCCGCCTTCATAGTCCTGCCTCTTTGTTGAACACTTTCAGACCTGCAGATAGCAATTTACATCCCATTACTGTCCAGTTGGCTAATGGTAGGTCAGCATTAAACAAAACATAGCATACCCAGGCATGAACCTCTCACACGCTGTGTCCGGTCAGCTGCAGACATTTCTTCTTTGAAGTGACCACACCACCCTGATCTACACCAGTGAACCAACATTCAGCTTTGTTCCTTCAGATAAAGACACGTCATCACTGAAATGTGTATACCCTGGCCCACACTAACTCTACGCTAGAAGTGATCAAAAGAAAGAAAGTGAGAAAGTTGAAAATAAGACAAATAAGTTAACAAGAGATGCTTAGAATCTGAGTTTCAGAAACACACCACTTTACCATACGTGCCATTATGCTAACGCCACCTTACCACACACAGTCCTTCGAATGAAACTATAAACCGAGATTCCGCGTGTGAACGCACGCACAACATCTTGCACACACGTAAAATCCCATCACCAACTTTCGGAAGAGAAGGCCAGTTTGGCCGTTGGTATGGATGACACGTTACACATAGCATGCAGCTTCCCCGAAGTTGGAGTAATGGGCTGCCTTAACGGCGGGATAAAAAACGGGCATAACACAAACGTGTCAGAATCTTCACTCGATGAAGGTGGACACTCAAAGAAAGAAGAACATCTGCCATACTGCAAACACTATTTTACCATATGTGCCATTTCGTTACAGCACTTTTCCCCATGTATTGTTCTGCTGTAACCATCTGTCCCTCTGTCAGCTAAAGCCATCTCTTCCTAAACCTTTCTAGTTTCTGTCCTTTCGCTTTCCTGTTTTGTGTTCACAACAATGGCGTCTGGTCCTCTTCCCTGCTTTGCTGGGTTCTGTTCGTAGAAACTGGTGAACAGTACGATCAATAGTTTACAGAGCAAAAAATCTTTAACAAGCTTTAGGGACCCAAAGTCAGTGGGTTTGAAATTAACCGGCTTAAAAAAAATCAGTACATGGTTTGCTAGCGGGGTGTGTTAAAGCATTGTCCAACTTTCCTCCGTGTAAATACAGATTAACCCAAAAGGGTAACCCACAGAACATTGTCCTACTTTTCCCACACTAGTACAGGATTTCCTTATAATGGACAATGTGAATCAATATTGTTCAGCTATTCTCTAACAATACAAAATTTCGTAGTGATGTAGAACGTTAAAGAACGTTGTCCAAATTTCCCCTATCAACATAGATTTCTGAGGTAACGTAGAATATCATAGAACCAGATTTTTCCATATACAGATTAACCTAGTAGAGAGCACAATGCCATAGAATATTGTCCAGCTTTCCCTGATCCATACGGGATTTCCTAGTGATAAAGAATATCATAGAATATCGACCAATACATTTTCTACTTGTGTAGAATGTAATAGAACATTGTCCAGATTTTCCCCACATCCGCACCGGGTATCTACATTGTCGATTATTTCGACATTGTCCAACCTTTCTTTTCAATACAGGACCTCCTAGTAATGTACAAAATCACGTATTAAGACCAGCTGTGTCCTGTCAATACATAGTTTCCTGGTAATGTAGAATATCGTAGATTACTGACCATCACTTTTCTTTCGTGTCCTGGTGATGTAGACTCTCACACACACACACACGCACGCACGCACGCACGCACGCACGCACGCACGCTCGCACGCACGCACGCACGCACGCACGCACGCACGCACACACACACACACACACACACACACACACACACACACACACACACACACACACAATTGCTTACGTACCGACATACCTACAAACAGTTAAACAGACAGACAGACAGTCATACACGCACGCACGCACTCGCGCGCGCACACACACACACACACACACACACACACACACACACACACACACACACACACACACACACACACACACACACACACACACGCACGCACGCACGCACGCACGCACGCACGCACCCACACACACACACACACACACACACACACACACACACACACACACACACACACACACACACACACTAATACGCACATTGTAATTGTTATCGCCTTTGAAAGAAGCTCTTAACATTTACAGCCTTTCTTTTTGGCATTATTACAGGTTTCATTATCTGTTTAATTTCTTTATTTTGCTTTTTCAAATATTATTCGGTGTGGACTTCGAATCCTGTTAACAGTTTCTGTCGTCCAAAAAAAATCTATTGCAAAATATTTATAAGAAAGTAAAAAGAGATGGCGCATTAAAGGCCAATCTGATTCATGCAACAATATTAAAAGAAGTTCATTGTCTTTTTAGGAGAAACAGACTTCATCCGATAGACACGCAGCGACAAGATGAAGGGTCACGGAGTGGGGTGGGCGGGGGTAAATGGTAGGGGAGGGACGAAGAGGAAGAGGGAAAGGGAGAGAATGAGAATAGAGTGGACCCTTCGCAAGAAATCGATAGGCGTAGAAGATCCCAGAGGAAACTTGCGGTCCTTTGGGCACAGAAAAAGATTGATTGCGAGCAGGCCTGGTATTCGGGTTTACATCTGTTGCATTAAAAAACTCAGTCAGTAGAAATTGAAGGTGTGCTAGTGGTGTTCAAGTTTCAATTCAATTCAATTCATTCAACTTTATTGTCCTCGGAACTTTTTCTTCTGCTCCACATCAGTTTCATGCGGATTTCGCTGAAACGAAAGTCATTAGAGTGCATTGTATGTATAACATTTAGTTCTCTCTTGATGACTTTAAAACCAATGTATGTAACTTGTGTATTAGATTCTGTTCTCTCTTGACGAATCTCAAACCAAAGTCAGTAGTATGTATCGTGTGTATAAGATTTAGTTTCTCTAGATAAATGTTAAACCAACATTTGTAGCATGTAATGTGCGCATAAGAGTTCGTTCTCTCTTGATGAATTTCAAACCAAAGTCAGTAGAATGTAACGTGTATATAAGATTTAGTTTTCTCTTGATAAATTTCAAACCAAAATTTGTAGTATAGAACGTGTATTTGAGATGTAGTTTTATTTTGGTGAATTTCCAACCAAGTCAAAAGTGTACAAACGTATGTTTGTGATGTAGTTCTCACTTGATGAACTTCACATCAAAGTCAGTAGAATGTAACGTGTGTATAAGCTGAAGTTCTCTCTTGATGAATTTCAAACCAAATTTAGTAGTATGTAACATGTGTTTGTGATGTAGTTTTCTCTTGGTGAATTTGAAACCAAGTTCAGTAGTACGTATCGTGTGTTTGTAGTGTAGTGGGTTTTTTGCTGTTGTTGTAAATGTCTAAGTCAACAGTATGTAAACATATGTTTGTTGTGTAGTTCGCACTTGATAAACTTCAAACGAAAGTAGGTAGTATGTAACGTTATACGTTGTACGTTGCATACTGCTCTTTTTGGTTTAAACTACTGGACGTAGTTTTAAATCAGTAGTATGTATCGTGTTTGTGGTGTTGAAGTCCATACTGGATGTATTTCACATTGCATGCATTTCAAACCACTCAGTAGTATGTAAGGTGTGCTTGTGGTATTCAAGTCCATACTAGATGTATTTTACATTGCATGTAGTTCAAATTAGTCAGTAGTATGTAAAGTGTGTTTGTGGCATTCAAGTCCATACTCGATGTATTTCACATTGCATGTATTTCAAACAGTCAGTAGTATGTAAAGTGTGCTAGTGGTATTCAAGTCCATACTGGATGTATTTCAGATTGCATGTATTTCAAACGAGTCAGCAGTATGTAAAGTGTGCTAGTGGTATTCAAGTCCATACTGGATGCATTTCAGATTGCATGCATTTCAAACCACTCAGCAGTATGTAAAGTGTGCTAGTGGTATTCAAGTCCATACTAGATGTATTTCAGATTGCATGTATTTCAAATCAGTCAGTAGTATGTAAAGTGTGTCTGTGGTGTTCAAGTCCATACTAACGCATTTCACATTCAACGTATTTTAATCCGAAGTCTATAGTATGTAACCTGTTTATGGTGTTCAAGTTAATCGTGAAGACAATTCACACTGGGTGTATTTTAAAGTTGGTAGTATGTAACGGGTTTGTGGTGTTCAAATTCATACAAGGCGAATTTTACACAGGACCCATTTCAACTCAAAATCAACAGCATGTGACGTGTGTTTGTGGCCAGATTTCACATTTTATGTGGGTTTTGTGTGAACAGATGAAACAGTTTTTACCTGATTGGATTTCAGACATTCTGCCTTTTCGCACATCCATGTTGAATAATTCACAGATATTTAAATCTTGTACAATGTTGTTATATATTAGTATTGATTTTTTTTTGTAAATGATCTTGTGCATCTTCTTTTGTTTTATGCTCACCTTCATTACGCTTCAGCCCAGGAATACTATTGTTTGACGATGCATTTGCAGATCACACACACACACGCACGCACGCACGCACGCACGCACGCACGCACGCACGCACGCACGCACGCACGCACGCACGCACGCACGCACACACACACACACACACACACACACACACACACACACACACACATCTTGTCGCTTTCAACAGAGCTCTTTGCTATGTAACGGTGTTGATGAGGTTTAGGTCTATAATTTCTCCTCCCACATGTCATTCTATCAGGATGCCCATTTTGCCCCTTCCTCTCTTATCATTATCCCCCCTGGACCAGGTGCTATGTGGAAACACATGACTGTCACGTTGCTTCACTCCCCTGGAAGAAAGAAGAATTCTGGGTCAAGGAATCGTGAGAGCTCATTTTTCAGAGAGAGAGTGTCCGTGACTGTACATGGCAATTCAACCTCAGGCGGCCATGGTCAGGTTTGTTTGTTTTTCTTCCATCGGAGAGCTGCTTTCTGTTTTCCCTAAGATCCCCTTCTTCTGACAGTCAGCCAGGGAGGGTTCCTGTCCACTTCGGAGTTCTCCACGTCCCTCTCCGTGTGTTTGGAAGAAAAAGGGGCGATTAATTCTTTCGGTTATTCAGACTCCTGATGCCAGTTCAAATTCGTTCATCCTTGATCAAAGTTACGGATAAAGGAACTCAGGTTTAGTTTCATTGTTTGCGGCACGCCATTCCGAGCTGTGGGGGTGAGAAATGAAGTGGCTGTTTATGAGTCGTCTGGTGTTGCGATGGTTTGCCAGCCCACCAATAAACAGAGCTCTAGCCATTGGAGTGCTCTCTTTCCTCATGATATTGCTCGCCTTTTGAACATGTGTTCTCACCTCCCTGTTGTATGTACTGGAAGAGAAATCTTTCCTTTTTCCCATGCTGTTTCCAAAATGTGTATTTTACCTTACTGCAGGGCGTTCAACTCACTGCCCCTTTATTCCTTGTGGCTGTTCAGACTTTTTTCCCCTGTCATGCAGAGTTCAGACTTTTTCCCTGTCATGCAGAGTTCAGACTTTTTTCCCTGTCATGCAGAGTTCAGACTTTTTTCCTGTCATGCAGAGTTCAGACCGCCCCCCCTGTCATGCAGAGTTCAGACTCCCCCCCCCCCCTGTCATGCAGAGTTCAGACTTTTTCCCGCTGTCATACAGAGTTCAGACTTTTTTCCCTGTCATGCAGAGTTCAGACTTTTTTCCCTGTCATGCAGAGTTCAGACTTTTTTCCCTGTCATGCAGAGTTCAGACTTTTTTCCCCTGTCTTGCAGAGTTCAGACTTTTTTCCCCTGTCATGCAGAGTTCAGACTCCCGCCCCCCTGTCATGCAGAGTTCAGATCCCCCCCCCCCCTGTCATGCAGAGTTCAGACTTTTTTCCCTGTCATGCAGAATTCAGACTTTTTTCCCTGTCATGCAGAGTTCAGACTTTTCCCGCTGTCATGCAGAGTTCAGATTTTTTCCCTGTCATGCAGAGTTCAGACTTTTTTCCCTGTCATGCAGAGTTCAGACTTTTTCCCCTGTCATGCAGAGTTCAGACCGCCCCCCCCCCCCCCCCCCCTGTCATGCAGAGTTCAGACTCCCCCCCCCCCTTCATGCAGAGTTCAGACTTTTTCCCCTGTCATGCAGAATTCAGACTTTTTTCCCTGTCATGCAGAGTTCAGACTTTTTTTCCCTGTCATGCAGAGTTCAGACTTTTCCCTGTCATGGAGAGTTCAGACTTGTTTCCCTGTCATGCAGAGTTCAGACCCCCCCACCCCCTGTCATGCAGAGTTCAGACTTTTTCCCTGTCACGCAGAGTTCAGACTTTTTTCCCTGTCATGCAGAGTTCAGACTTTTTCCCCTGTCATGCAGAGTTCAGACTTTTTTCCCTGTCATGTAGAGTTCAGACTTTTTCCCCTGTCATGTAGAGTTCAGACTTTTTCCCCTGTCATGTAGAGTTCAGACTTTTTCCCCTGTCATGCAGAGTTCAGACTTTTTTCCTGTCATGCAGAGTTCAGACCGCCCCCCCCCCTGTCATGTAGAGTTCAGACTTTTTCCCCTGTCATGTAGAGTTCAGACTTTTTCCCCTGTCATGTAGAGTTCAGACTTTTTCCCCTGTCATGCAGAGTTCAGACTTTTTTTTCGCTGTCTGCAGAACATATGGTTCTCTAGGTCGGCAGGGTTTAAGGTTGTAGTGGGTGGTTTGGGGATGTGAAGAGAGGGTGAGAGGATGCACCCCCCCCCCCCACTCTGGACAGTGTCAACCACACCATTCCGAGACTGTATGCCTGTGTCTGTTCGTTATATTCGTGTCGTACGGTGTTTTCTTCTGCCTTACCAGTATATATTGTTTTCTCTTTGTTTTATTCTGTCTGTTTTAGTACATGTCTGAGTCATCTGTTCTGTTTATCCCCCACCCCCTCCATCTCTCTCTGTCGGTCTCTGTCTGTCTCTCTCTCTCTCTCTCTGTCTCTCTCTCTGTCTCTCTCTCTCTTTGTCTCTCTCTGTCTCTCTCTCTGTCTGTCTGTCTCTCTTTCTCTGTCTCTCTGTCTCTGTCTCTCTGTCTCTGTCTGTCTGTTTGTCTGTCTGTCTGTCTCTCTCTCTCTCTCTCTCTCTCTCTCTCTCTCTCTCTCTCTCTCGTTAACACTTCTGGAGCTGTTGATCTGTCATTCCGCCCCCCCCCCCCCCCCATCCCCCCTGCCTTCCCCTCCCCACACCCTCCTTCCTGCATTCCTGGGTCCAGAGAAGGAAACTGATTTGAACCGGACAGAGTGTTGAACGACAGGACAGAGTGTTGAACGACAGGACAGAGTGTTGAACGACAGGACAGAGTGTTGGACGACAGGACAGAGTGATCAACACCAGGACAGAGTGATCAACACCAGGACAGTGTGAT
>CM031610.1:1189255-1191755 GCA_018398815.1 Conus ventricosus
AGCCAGCTGTCATCTGTCTGTGGATCTCCATAATCTCTCAGTGACGTTAATCTAAAATACCCCATCTCTTCTGTAAGGTTCTGTCAGTGAAAATGGACATTTGGTCTGACCACACAAAGAACTCAACTACCACATGTAAGGAGGGAGATGGAGGAGGGGGGGGGGGGGGGGCGAGATGAACTCTACTGTCTTGATGACTCTGCTCTCTCTTGCTTCCATTCATATCTGTCTGGCAGGTCTTTTACTGTTGTAGTGAAAGATTTGTCGCCAAAAGTCTCTCAGCTACAGTATGGTATACTACAGAGTTCTGTCATTGGTCCTATTCTGTACATTTTATATGATGCCACTTTCATCTTTGATGACTCTCAGCTACAGTATAGTATACTACAGAGTTCTGTCATTGGTCCTATTCTCTGCATTTGATATGATGCCACTTCCATCTTTGATAGCCAGCCATTAGCCATCCATCTCCAGCCAGTCTTTCACAAGTGATACCCAGTTCCAGGATCCGTGCCAGCCAGGCCAAACTAACAGTATGATGTGCAGATTAGACTTGTGTGTTTCCCTTATCAGGAGATGGATGCCAGTCAACAAATCGAAACTATTTGATCAAGAAATGTTTTTGAATTAAATCGACAACAAATTCATTCCCTCCCGCCTTTCCATCCTCTTTGAAAGGGGGTGACACAGACTTACCTGTGACGTTTTCATGAAAGGGGGTGACACAGACTTACCTGTGACGTCTTCATGAAAGGGGGTGACAAAGACTTACCTGTGACGTTTTCATGAAAGGGGGTGACACAGACTTACCTGTGACGTTTTCATGAAAGGGGGTGACACAGACTTACCTGTGACGTTTTCATGAAAGGGGGTGACAAAGACTTACTTGTGACGTTTTCATGAAAGGGGGTGACAAAGACTTACCTGTGACGTTTTCATGAAAGGGGGTGACACAGACTTACTGTGACGTTTTCATGAAAGGGGGTGACAAAGACTTACCTGTGACGTTTTCATTAAAGGGGGTGACAAAGACTTACCTGTGACGTTTTCATGAAAGGGGGTGACAAAGACTTACCTGTGACGTTTTCATGAAAGGGGGTGACACAGACTTACCTGTGACGTTTTCATGAAAGGGGGGTGACACAGACTTGCCTGTGACGTTTTTAGCTAGAAACTTCGGTTTTTGATTTCTGATGAGATGTATTAGGGGAAAAAAAAACGTTACCAGTCTCTGTTGTGCATTCACTGAACACCCTTCACATTAGCTGTAAATACAAATATCCTCACATTAGCTGTAAATACAAATATCCTCACATTAGCTGTAAATACAAATAGCCTCACATTAGCTGTAAATACAAATAGCCTCACATTAGCTGTAAATACAAATATCCTCACATTAGCTGTAAATACAAATATCCTCACATTAGCTGTAAATACAAATAGCCTCACATTAGCTGTAAATACAAATAGCCTCACATTAGCTGTAAATACAAATATCCTCACATTAGCTGTAAATACAAATATCCTCACATTAGCTGTAAATACAAATATCCTCACATTAGCTGTAAGTACAAATATCCTCACATTAGCTGTAAATAGAAATAGCCTCACATTAGCTGTAAATACAAATAGCCTCACATTAGCTGTAAATACAAATAGCCTACATTAGCTGTAAATACAAATAGCCTCACATTAGCTGTAAATACAAATAGCCTCACATTAGCTGTAAATACAAATATCCTCACATTAGCTGTAAATACAAATAGCCTCACATTAGCTGTAAATACAAATATCCGACACTTCTGTCCAGACTGGACTATTGTAAGTCGCTCCTTGCTACATATCGCGCCTCCTGACGCCCACGGGTAGCATTATGTTCTCTGTCCGTCCGTCTGTCTGTCTGTCCCTCTGTGTAGGCGCATATACATATACAATATTAAATACAATTGGTATGCTATTTATTTGTTTTGACAGCCGATGATTTTAGCTTAAAGAATTAGATGTAACAAAATTATCATACCTAACGCCAGTCCTTGTATAACTCAAGCTTCTTATCCCAAATACTAAAACTCGTCAGGAAAGGGAGGGGGGATCTGGGCTGGCGGGGGGATTTGGGGAGGGAGGTGGGATCGACAGTGGGGGGGGGGGGGGGGGAGTGAGGGAAAAACCCACCTAACAAACCAACCTCTCATGCCTATTGTCACACTTCTTGGCTTTCCTCATGCCTTCCTTGTGGACCCTTTCGTTTCGTCATAAGGCTGGCCTTATTGGGGACTAGCCAACTGGTGGGACGATTTGTAACAATTTCTGCATACAAGTCTATGATGCCGCCTCTGTCTGTCTGTCTGTCCCCCCCCCCCCTCCCCCCCCCCTCTCTCTTCTCTCTCTCTCTCTCTCTCTCTCTCTCTCTCTCTCTCTCTCTCTCTCTCTCTTTGGGAAAACCTGTAAGAAAAGAAAATTAATTAAGTATTGTCTTTTGTTTCATTTATGTTGTTCTGTT
>CM031610.1:1196755-1199255 GCA_018398815.1 Conus ventricosus
GCGTCATGAACACTGTCTTGTCTATGTTGTGTTGTGTTATGAACATTGTCTTGTCTATGTCATATTGTGTAATAAACACTGTCTTGTCTATGTCGTGTTGTGTAATAAAAACTGTCTTGTCTATGTCGTATTGTGTCATGAACGCTGTCTTGTCTATGTCGTATTGTGTGATGAACACTGTCTTGTCTATGACGTGTTGTGTCATGAACATTGTCTTATCTATGACGTGTTGTGTCATGAACACTGTCTTGTCTATGTTGTATTCTGTAATAAACACTGTCTTGTCTGTGTCGTATTGTGTCATAAACACTGTCTTGTCTATGTCGTGTTGTGTAATAAAAACTGTCTTGTCTATGTCGTATTGTGTCATGAACACTGTCTTGTCTATGACGTGTTGTGTCATGAACACTGTCTTGTCTATGACGTGTTGTGTCATGAACACTGTCTTATCTATGACGTGTTGTGTCATGAACACTGTCTTGTCTATGACGTGTTGTGTCATGAACACTGTCTTGTCTATGACGTGTTGTGTCATGAACACTGTCTTGTCTATGACGTGTTGTGTCATGAACACTGTCTTGTCTATGACGTGTTGTGTCATGAACACTGTCTTGTCTATGTCGTGTTGTGTCATGAACACTGTCTTGTCTATGACGTGTTGTGTCATGAACACTGTCTTGTCTATGACGTGTTGTGTCATGAACACTGTCTTGTCTATGACGTGTTGTGTCATGAACACTGTCTTGTCTATGAAGTGTTGTGTCATGAACACTGTCTTGTCTATGTCGTATTGTGTCATGAACACTGTCTTGTCTATGACGTGTTGTGTCATGAACACTGTCTTGTCTATGACGTGTTGTGTCATGAACACTGTCTTGTCTATGAAGTGTTGTGTCATGAACACTGTCTTGTCTATGACGTGTTGTGTCATGAACACTGTCTTGTCTATGACGTGTTGTGTCATGAACACTGTCTTGTCTATGTCGTATTGTGTCATGAACACTGTCTTGTCTATGACGTGTTGTGTCATGAACACTGTCTTGTCTATGACGTGTTGTGTCATGAACACTGTCTTGTCTATGTCGTTGTTGTGTCATGAACACTACATTCTCTATGTTCTCTATGTCGTGTTGTGTAATAAAAACTGTCTTGTCTATGTCGTATTGTGTAATAAACATTGTCTTGTCTATGTCGTATTGTGTAATAAACATTGTCTTGTCTATGCTGTGTTGTGTAATAAAAACTGTCTTGTCTATGTCGTATTGTGTAATAAAAACTGTCTTGTCTATGCTGTGTTGTGTCATTGAACAGTGTCATTTTACTCAGCAGTCAGTTGGAGACACCTTCTCGCATTCTGAACGGTTAGAAGAGTTCCGCACACTGGTGACATGCAGGAGGGGAAAGACCCTCCGTCTGGCAACAGTCCTTGATAGTGTGCCAGACTCTATGCCCACAGGAGATGAGAGACCCTCCGTCTGGCAACAGTCCTTGATAGTGTGCCAGACTCTATGCCCACAGGAGATGAGAGACCCTCCGTCTGGCAACAGTCCTTGATAGTGTGCCAGACTCTATGCTCACAGGAGATGAGAGACCCTCCGTCTGGCAACAGTCCTTGATAGTGTGCCAGACTCTATGCCCACAGGAGATGAGAGACCCTCCGTCTGGCAACAGTCCTTGATAGTGTGCCAGACTCTATGCCCACAGGACATGAGAGACCCTCCGTCTGGCAACAGTCCTTGATAGTGTGCCAGACTCTATGCCCGCAGGAGACCCTCCGTCTGGCAACAGTCCTTGATAGTGTGCCAGACTCTATGCCCACAGGAGATGAGAGACCCTCCGTCTGGCAACAGTCCTTGATAGTGTGCCAGACTCTATGCCCACAGGAGACCCTCCGTCTGGCAACAGTCCTTGATAGTGTGCCAGACTCTATGCCCACAGGAGATGAGAGACCCTCCGTCTGGCAACAGTCCTCGATAGTGTGCCAGACTCTATGCCCACAGGAGATGAGAGACCCTCCGTCTGGCAAACAGTCCTTGATAGTGTGCCAGACTCTATGCTCACAGGAGATGAGAGACCCTCCGTCTGGCAACAGTCCTTGATAGTGTGCCAGACTCTATGCTCACAGGAGATGAGAGACCCTCCGTCTGGCAACAGTCCTTGATAGTGTGCCAGACTCTATGCTCACAGGAGATGAGAGACCCTCCGTCTGGCAACAGTCCTTGATAGTGTGCCAGACTCTATATGCCCACAGGAGATGAGAAATCCTCCCTGTGGTTAATGTCCCTAGGGGAATGTCAGTCCCTATGTGGACAGAAGGTGAGTAATCCACTCCAAGGTAAATGTCCTTAGTGGAATGTCAGACCCTGTGTGGAGAGGAGGTTGCCGCTGCTCTCTCACGAGGATGGCTGAATTATGTCCCCCTCGATACACGACTTCCTTTTTTTCTATCAAAACCACTGTCAATCAATGACACACAGACACACAGACACACACACACACA
>CM031610.1:1209255-1214255 GCA_018398815.1 Conus ventricosus
GGGGAAACTTTCCTTGATCAAGACACGGGGGGTCATTGACAGCCTCGCTTGGCGCGGGGTGGTACTGTGTGACCCGCTGTGTGGGCTTCCTGATAAGGTTTGAACAGGCTGTAGGACACAGCATGACCAGACAGCTGAGACAGCAGTGTTGTCTTCACTTTCTGAGTCACATGGCGTGATTGAAGCAGGTCAAAACTGGCAATCATTGCAGGGCGGTGGTTGCGATGTTGTATGGTGATTGTGGCGGTGGAAGTGGGTGCGGGTGAGGGGGATGGAGGAAGGGGCTAGAACGCGATTAATAAACTAGTGTGTGCGGAACATTGGAGGCTATTGTGAGACTCCTGACGTAAAATGTTATGAATCAAAATGTAACTTTCGCTGCGTAAGAAGGGGAAGAAAAACTCAGCGGAAAAATTGGAAGAGACAGAAAAGACAGATACCAACCTCTTCAACACCTGCTGTCCTTCCTTCCAAGGCACACACACACACACACACACACACACACACACACACACACACACACACACACACACACACACACACACACACACACAAGACAACTACAACAAAATTCATAGGAAAGTTGTGGGGGATGGGGGGGGGGGGGGGGGGGCATTGATACAGTTTGAAAAAATAACTGAGCCGGTTAAGCTTTCGATACATTTATATAAAGCAGCACGATCATGCTGTGTGTGACATGTTTCATTCCCTACCTTTAAACATGGAGAACTACTCGTCATCTAGAACTACTCGTCATCTAGAACTACTCGTCATCTAGAACTACTCGTCATCTAACGTACTAAGAGCTCTAAAACTTTTGATGCCTCAAGTGAAAACGATTTGTAGGCTGTTTTGATAGAGCTGATGCTGTTTTTATCCTTGATGTGATTTGGCAGAGTTCCGAAGGATCACATCTGAATACGCCAGGTTGGCTTAAAACAATTGATCGTGGCTTCTCTGATTTTAATGTTATTTGCATATCTAGAATGATTCCGCATAAGTCGTGTCGTTTGTGCGTGTGTGTGTGTGTGGGGAAGGGGAGGGGGTGCAAACCCATTCATTATTCTGTACATCATGAGTGCTTCATAATACTGTCGTTTATATGACAATGGAAGAATATCCGGTGCTAAATAGTCTTGGAACGTTAAACTAGAAGGTTTAGGAAGTACAGCTTGGAAGAGCGTTTATGTATTCCAGTTAGAGGTTTTAATATATTTGCACTACATAGATCACACAATGTTGATGTGAGATCGATGGAGTGTAATATGAATGCGTGGTGAAAGCGTGTGCGTATTCTGTTGAAAGGTTTCCATGTATATGCACTGCATAGGTCACACTGCGCTGAGGCAAAATCGATAGATGATGACATATATGCATGGTAAACATCTTTGAGAGAGAGAGAGAGAGAGAGAGAGAGAGAGAGAGAGAGAGAAGAGAGAGAGAGAGAGAGAGAGGGGGGTACCCTTTCTTGCATTCGCGCCCATGCACACATGTGTTCCTACATACGGACACGTTCACGCACACACAGCAGGAGACTTGTTTTGTTAGAAAGCAAAAGTTTTGGGGTGATGTATTTCACACACAAACTATCTCTCTCTCTCTCTCTCTCTCTCTCTCTCTCTCTCTCTCTCTCTCTCTGTGTCTCTGTCTGTCTGTCTGTCTGTCTGTCTGTCTCTCTCTCTCTCTCTCTCTCTCTCCGTATGACCTGAAAAGTAGTTTGCAAAATGGCCGAATGAACTGAGGTCAGTGTGACCTAGATATTTTCAGTGAGAGGACAGTGTTAACACTTTGTATAAAAGGAAAACAAACAAATTGTTGTTGTGAGGTCTTGCTGAATAACATATGTAAAGCGAAATCAAGATGGGAAATATTCAAATCCCTTTGCGCCAAAAGAACTGCCAGTAGAAGGAATATTTTTTTTTAACTGAGGAAGAAATGTAAGATCGTATTGTAGTCTGTGGTATTGAAAGAAAGGAGTCAGATGTGTTGTTGTGTGCGGGGCACATGATGGTCTCTGGGTGCATGTGAGTGTGTGCATGGGGAAGGTCATGTGACAGTTTACTTTGTGACAACAGAAGTCCGTTGACGTAGGACGATCTTATGACGTGGAGCCAGCATTGCAGCTAACACCATCTGTGATAAGACTTTAACAGGGAGGCAATAATAACTAAACACTGATGTAGACATCTCTGTGGTAAACACGAGTATTCAACCCCACTGACACAGGCTACGGTTATTGGTCATTGCTATAGTGGGTCGTCGTCTCCTTCACTCAGCTTTGCAGCTGTTTATCATTCATTGCTCTGCGCGTTCGAATGATTAGGTACTCCTTGTGATCGAAATTGTAAGTGAGAGTGCGTCATCGAAAGCGATGGCCATTTTAAAAGGGAAGTAAGCCACACATGAGCAAGGTGTTTCCCAGCAGACAGATTCCTGCTGGCGTAAAGATGGCGTCACGGTGAGTGCAAAGGCCTGGAATGTGACGTCAACTAAGGGGTAGGTAATACATTTGTGATTTCATCGGTGAAAATCCTCTCCAAAAGGGAAATAATGGGTGGGGAGTTGTTCGTTTGATCCATCATCAGTTCAACATTAGACACTGGCTCACATTTTAGGGCAGGCCTCAAAACACTTACATGGATTATAATAGTGTTGTAGAGCCAAATTCTAATGGTGGTGTGTGGCCACAAGAAGGAGGAGACGTGGGTCAGAATTACAATTGGCGTGTGGCCACAAAGAGAAGGAGGGGACGTGGGTCAGAATTACAATTGGCGTGTGGCCACAAGGAGAAGGAGGGGACGTGGGTCAGAATTATAATTGGCGTGTGGCCACAGGGAGAAGGAAAGGACGTGGGTCAGAATTATAATTGGCGTGTGGCCACAAGGAGAAGGAGGGACCGTGGGTCAGAATTATATGGCGTGTGGCCACAAGGAGAAGGAGGGACCGTGGGTCAGAATTATATGGCGTGTGGCCACAAGGAGAAGGAGGGACCGTGGGTCAGAATTATAATTGGCGTGTGGCCACAAGGAGAAGGAGGGACCGTGGGTCAGAATTATATGGCGTGTGGCCACAAGGAGAAGGAGGGACCGTAGGTCAGAATTATAATTGGCGTGTGGCCACGAAGAGATGGACGGACCGTGGGTCAGAATTATAATTGGCGTGTGGCCACGAGGAGAAGGAGGGGACGTAGGTCAGAATTATAACTGGCGTGTGGCCACAAGGAGAAGGAAGGGACGTGGGTCAGAATTATAGTTGGCGTGTGGCCACAAGGAGAAGGAGGGGACGTGGGTCAGAATTATAATTGGCGTGTGGCCACAAGGAGAAGGAGGGGACGTGGGTCAGAATTATAATTGGCGTGTGGCCACAAGGAGAAGGAGGGGACGTGGGTCAGAATTATAGTTGGCATGTGGCCACAAGAAGGAGGGGACGTGGGTCAGAATTATAATTGGCGTGTGGCCACGAGGAGATGGAGGGACCGTGGGTCAGAATTATAATTGGCGTGTGGCCACAAGGAGAAGGAGGGGATGTGGGTCAGAATTATAATTGGCGTGTGGCTACGAGGAGAAGGAGGGGACGTGGGCCAGAATTATAATTGGCGTGTGGCCACAAGGAGAAGGAGGGGATGTGGGTCAGAATTATAATTGGCGTGTGGCCACGAGGAGATAGAGGGGACGTGGGCGAGGGAGGGGGGGGGGGGAAGCAGAAGGGCAAGAGACAGAAATGGCAGATATAGAAGGCAAAATACATAGGGAAGGGGGATTGAAGGTGGGAAAGTTGAGGGCGGGGGTTGGGGGGTGGGGTTGGAGAAAAAAAATGGAGAAGGATGAGATGGGTAGGAAGAAGAGTGAGAGGAAGGAGAAAGAAATCAGAGAGGATAATATAGGAGCGGTGGAAAAATGAGGGTTGGGTGTGTGTGTGTGTGTGGAGAAATGGAAGGATGAAGTGGGTGAGGATGAGGGGGGCGGAGTGATGGGAAGGGGGGGGGGAGGAAATGGAGGGGGAAAATGAGGTGAGGAAGAAGGGGAGAGAGGGGGGGGGGGTTGTAAATGGGGATCAGGATGAAGTGAGGGGGGGGGGGGGGTGCAGAGTGTGGGAGGAAGGAAGAAGGACTACGGAACTGTCTGTCTGTCTGTCTGTCCGCCTGTCTGTCTGTCTGTCTGTCCGCCTGTCTGCCTCTGTCTCTGTCTCTCTCTGTCTCTCTCTGTCTATCTGTCTCTCTGTCTCTGTCTCTGTCTCTCGCTCGCTCTCTCTCTCTCTCTCTCTCTCTCTCTCTCTCTCTTCTCTCTCTCCTCCCTCTCTCTTCTCTCTCTCTGTGTATCTCTCTCTGTCTGTCTGTCTGTCTGTCTGTCTGTCTCTCTCTCTCTCTCTCTCTCTCTCTCTCTCTGTCTGTCTGTCTGTCTGTCTCTCTCTCTCTCGTGCTCGTATTTGGCAGCACCATCACCCACCCCCACTCCTTGTCCAGATCACGTTGCCCAACCTACACCGCACCTCTGCTTGAACCACCACACACACACCACACACTCACACACACACACACACACACACACACACACCACACACACACATGAACCTCCCTCTCCCCCCCTCCCTTTCAGCAGGGCTCTTGACGTCATCACTGACGCCCTTCACTATGTGGCACCTCAATCCGCCCCCCCCCCCCCCCCCCCCCCCCCCCCCCCCCCCCCCCCCCCCCCCCCCCCCCCCCCCCCCCCCCCCCCCCCCCCCCCCCCCCCCACTCCACGTCTGTGACCAGTCTCCTGGGAGGACCTAAGAGGAAGGGAGGAGTGTGTGTGTGTGTGTGGTGTGTGTGTGTGTGTGTGTGTGTGTGTGTGTGTGTGTGTGTGTGCGTGCGTGCGTGCGTGCGTGCGTGCGTGCGTGCGTGCGTGCGTGCGTGCGTGCGTGCGTGTGTGTGTGTGTGTGTGTGAAAGAGATCACGTGACCTGGCTTCAATGAGTGTGTTAATGGAGCGCCTCTTTCACAGCACAGACGTTCTTCTATCA
>CM031610.1:1221755-1226755 GCA_018398815.1 Conus ventricosus
GGGGGGGGGGGGGGCTCCCTAATAGGACAGTTCTGTCCTTTGGCCGTTTATCTTTGGGCTTGGTATGGAGGGGGGGGGGGGGGGGGCCTCCCTAATAGGACAGTCTGTCCTTTGGCCGTTTATCTTTGGGCTTGGTATGGAGGGGGGGGGGGGGGGGCCTCCCTAATAGGACAGTCCTGTCCTTTGGCCGTTTATCTTTGGGCTTGGTTGGAGGGGAGGGGGGGGGGGCTCCCTAATAGGACAGTCTATCCTTTGGCCGTTTATTTTGGGCTTGGTTGGAGGGGGGGGGGGGGGGGGCTCCCTAATAGGACAGTTCTGTCCTTTGGCCGTTTATCTTTGGGCTTGGTATGGAGGGGGGGGGGGGGGGGCTCCCTAATAGGACAGTTCTGTCCTTTGGCCGTTTATCTTTGGGCTTGGTATGGAGGGGGGGGGGGGGGCTCCTAATAGGACAGTTCTGTCCTTTGGCCGTTTATCTTTGGGCTTGGTATGGAGGGGGGGGGGGGGGGGGGGCTCCCTAATAGGACAGTCTGTCCTTTGGCCGTTTATCTTTGGGCTTGGTATGGAGGGGGGGGGGGGGCTCCCTAATAGGACAGTTCTGTCCTTTGGCCGTTTATCTTTGGGCTTGGTGTGGAGGGGAGGGGGGGGGGGCTCCTAATAGGACAGTTCTGTCCTTTGGCCGTTTATCTTTGGGCTTGGTGTGGAGGGGGGGGGGGGGGGCTCCCTAATAGGACAGTTCTGTCCTTTGGCCGTTTATCTTTGGGCTTGGTATGGAGGGGGGGGGGGGGGCTCCCTAATAGGACAGTTCTGTCCTTTGGCCGTTTATCTTTGGGCTTGGTATGGAGGGGGGGGGGGGGGCTCCCTAATAGGACAGTCCTGTCCTTTGGCCGTTTATCTTTGGGCTTGGTATGGAGGGGAGGGGGGGGGGGGCTCCCTAATAGGACAGTTCTGTCCTTTGGCCGTTTATCTTTGGGCTTGGTATGGAGGGGGGGGGGGGGGGGGGGGGGGCTCCCTAATAGGACAGTTCTGTCCTTTGGCCGTTTATCTTTGGGCTTGGTGTAGAGGGGGCCTCCCAAATAGGACAGTTCTCTCCTTTGGCCGTT
This sequence comes from Conus ventricosus, assembly GCA_018398815.1. NCBI lineage: Eukaryota > Metazoa > Mollusca > Gastropoda > Neogastropoda > Conidae > Conus > Conus ventricosus. Next base: position 1,222,856 of record CM031610.1, read on the forward strand.
CATTTTTGCGCTTGTTGTGCAGGGGGGGGGGGGGGGGGGGGGGGGGGCTCTCCTAATAGGACAGTCCTGTCCTTTGGCCGTTTATCATTGGGCTTGGTGTGGAGAGGGCCTCCCAAATAGGACAGTTCTGTTGTTTGGCCGTTCATTTTGGGCTTTTTGTGCAGGGGGGCCTCTCTAATAGGACAGTCGTGTCCTGCCATGCACTCCCTTTGATTGGACGGTAGGTTGGGGAGAGGAAGGGGTGGGGGTAGTGGTGACATCCTCACACCTAAAAAAGTCTCCATGACCACATCAGGTGAAAAGGAACACCTGTCAGTTCTGTAACCACATCATGTGTGGAGAAACATCTGACAGTATTAGAACCACATCATGTGGAGAAAAAACACCTGACAGTATTAGAACCACATCATGTGGGGAGAAACATCTGACAGCATTAGAACCACATCATGTGGAGAGAAGCACCTGACAGTATTAGAACAACATCATGTGGGGAGAAACACCTGACAGTATTAGAACCACATCATGTGTGGAGAAACATCTGACAGTATTCGAACCACATCATGTGGGGAGAAACATCTGACAGCATTAGAACCACATCATGTGGAGAGAAACACCTGACAGTATAAGAACCACATCATGTGGAGAGAAACACCTGACAGTATTAGAACCACATCATGTGGGGAGAAACACCTGACAGTATTAGAAACCACATCATGTGGAGAGAAACATCTGACAGTATTCGAACCACATCATGTGGGGAGAAACATCTGACAGCATTAGAACCACATCATGTGGAGAGAAACACCTGACAGTATTAGAACCACATCATGTGGAGAGAAAGACCTGACAGTATTAGAACCACATCATGTGGGGAGAAACATCTGACAGTATTAGAACCACATCATGTGGAGAGAACACCTGACAGTATTAGAACCACATCATGTGGAGAGAAACACCTGACAGTATTAGAACCACATCATGTGGAGAGAAACACCTGACAGTATTAGAACCACATCATGTGGAGAGAAGCACCTGACAGTATTAGAACCACATCATGTGGAGAGAAACATCTGATAGCATCATAACCACATCATGTGTGGAGAAACATCTGATAGCATCATAACCACATCATGTGTTGAGAAACATCTGACAGTATTAGAACCACATCATGTGGGGAGAGACATCTGACAGTATTACAACCAATCATGTGTGGAGAAACATCTGACATTATTAGAACCACATCATGTGTGGAGAAACATCTGACAGTATTAGAACCACATCATGTGGAGAGAAGCACCTGACAGTATTAGAACCACATCATGTGTGGAGAAACATCTGACAGCATTAGAACCACATCATGTGGAGAGAAACACCTGACAGTATTAGAACCACATCATGTGGGGAGAAACACCTGACAGTATTAGAACCACATCATGTGGAGAGAAGCACCTGACAGTATTAGAACCACATCATGTGGGGAGAAACACCTGACAGCATTAGAACCACATCATGTGGAGACAAACACCTGACAGTATTAGAACCACATCATGTGGAGAGAAACACCTGACAGTATTAGAACCACATCATGTGGGGAGAAACATCTGACAGTATTAGAACCACATCATGTGGAGAGAAACACCTGACAATATTAGAACCACATCATGTGGAGAGAAACACCTGACAGTATTAGAACCACATCATGTGGGGAGAAACACCTGACAGTATTAGAACCACATCATGTGGGGAGAAACACCTGACAGTATTAGAACCACATCATGTGGAGAGAGAAACACCTGACAGTATTAGAACCACATCATGTGTGGAGAAACACCTGACAGTATTAGATCCACATCATGTGGGGAGAAACACCTGACAGTATTAGAACCACATCATGTGGGGAGAAACATCTGACAGTATTAGAACCACATCAGGTGGAGAGAAACACCTGACAGTATTAGAACCACATCATGTGGAGAGAAGCACCTGACAGTATTAGAACCACATCATGTGTGAAGAAACATCTGACAGTATTTGAACCACATCATGTGTGGAGAAACATCTGACTGCATTAGAACCACATCATGTTGGCAGAAACATCTGACAGTATTAGAACCACATCATGTGGGGAGAAACATCTGACAGCATTAGAACCACATCATGTGTGGAGAAACATCTGATAGCATCATAACCACATCATGTGGAGAGAAACATCTGACAGTATTAGAACCACATCATGTGTGGAGAAACATCTGACAGTATTAGAACCACATCATGTGGGGAGAGAAACATCTGACAGTATTAGAACCACATCATGTGTGGAGAAACATCTGATAGCATCATAACCACATCATGTGGAGAGAAACATCTGACAGTATTAGAACCACATCATGTGTGGAGAAACATCTGACAGTATTAGAACCACATCATGTGGAGAGAAGCACCTGACAGTATTAGAACCACATCATGTGGAGAGAAACACCTGACAGTATTAGAACCACATCATGTAGGGAGAAAACCTGACAGTATTAGAAGCACATCATGTGGAGAGAAACACCTGACAGTATTAGAACCACATCATGTGGGGAGAAACATCTGACAGCATTTAGAACCACATCATGTGGAGAGAAACACCTGACAGTATTAGAACCACATCATGTGGAGAGAAACACCTGACAGTATTAGAACCACATCATGTGGGGAGAAACATCTGACAGTATTGGAACACATCATGTGGAGACAAACACCTGACAGTATTAGAACCACATCATGTGGAGAGAAACACCTGACAGTATTAGAACCACATCATGTGGAGAGAAACACCTGACAGTATTAGAACCACATCATGTGGAGAGAAACACCTGACAGTATTAGAACCAAATCATGTGGGGAGAGAACACCTGACAGTATTAGAACCACATCATGTGGAGAGAAAACACCTGACAGTATTAGAACCACATCATGTGTGGAGAAACACCTGACAGTATTAGAACCACTCATGTGGGGAGAAACATCTGACAGTATTAGAACCACATCATGTGTGGAGAAACATCTGACAGTATTAGAACCACATCATGTGGAGAGAAACACCTGACAGCATTAGAACCACATCATGTGTGGAGAAAACATCTGATAGCATCATAACCACATCATGTGTGGAGAAACATCTGATAGCATCATAACCACATCATGTGTGAAGAAACATCTGACAGTATTAGAACCACATCATGTGTGGAGAAACATCTGACAGCATTTGAACCACATCATGTGGGGAGAAACATCTGACAGTATTAGAACACATCATGTGGAGAGAAACACCTGACAGCATTAGAACCACATCATGTGTGGAGAAACATCTGATAGCATCATAACCACATCATGTGTGGAGAAACATCTGATAGCATCATAACCACATCATGTGTGAAGAAACATCTGACAGTATTAGAACCATCATGTGTGGAGAAACATCTGACAGCATTTGAACCACATCATGTGGGGAGAAACATCTGACAGTATTAGAACCACATCATGTGGGGAGAAACATTGACAGTATTAGAACCACATCATGTGTGGAGAAACATCTGATAGCATCATAACCACATCATGTGGAGAGAAACACCTGACAGTATTCGAACCACATCATGTGTGGAGAAACATCTGACAGTATTAGAACCACATCATGTGGAGAGAAACACCTGACAGCATTAGAACCACATCATGTGTGGAGGAACATCTGATAGCATCATAACCACATCATGTGTGGAGAAACATCTGATAGCATCATAACACATCATGTGTGGAGAAACACCTGACAGTATTAGAACCACATCATGTGGGGAGAAACACCTGACAGTATTAGAACCACACCATGTGGGGAGAAATACTTGATAGTATGATAACCAC
>CM031610.1:1236755-1239255 GCA_018398815.1 Conus ventricosus
AGCCTCCAAAGATCAAGGATCGTATTGATAGCCCCGTTGATGTGTAAGTGACCAGATCAAGGATCGTATTGATAGCCCCGTTGATGTGTAAATGACCAGCTTTCAAACCTTCTCAACTGCTGGAGTTTGGGTTCGCGGTCAAGTTCACTTTCATCGGTAAATCCGCAGTTGAAATTCATATTCAAAATTAAATGACGGCAAGACATGGAGGCGTTAATGGTCCAGATACATTTTGTATTTTTTTTTTCTGAACGAGGCATTTACTATCTACGAAATGTTTTCCTTTTTCTTCAGTGTAATGTTTAACAGTTCCATGGGTTATCTAATAAATAAGAAAAGTGATGGCGCGAATATAAATATCCTATAGATAGCTGCCTTAACGTTTAATACCAATGTCCTATAGCTAGCTGCCCTAACTTTTAATACCAATGTCCTATAGCTAGCTGGCCTAACTTCTAATACCAATATCCTATAGCTAGCTACTCTAATTTTTAATACCAATGTCCTATAGCTAGCTGCCCTAACTTCTATACCAATGTCCTATAGCTAGCTGCCCTAACGTCTATACCAATGTCCTATAGCTAGCTGCCCGAACATTTATACCAATGTCCTATAGCTAGCTGCCCTAATTTGTAATACCAATGTCCTATAGCTAGCTGTCCTAACTTCTAATACCAATGTCCTATAGCTAGCTACCCTAATTTCTAATACCAATATCATATAGCTAGCTGCCCTAACTTCTATACCAATATCCTATAGTTAGCTGCCCTAACTTTTAATACCAATATCCTATAGCTAGCTGCCCTAATTTCTAATACCAATCTCCTACAGCTAGCTGCCCTAACTTTTAATACCAATGTCCTATAGCTAGCTGCCCTAACGTCTATACCAACATCCTATAGCTAGCTGCCCTAACTTCTAAATACCAATATCCTGTAGCTAGCTGCCCTAACTTCTAAATACCAATGTCCTATAGTTAGCTGCCCTAACTCCTAATACTAATATCCTATAGCTAGCTGCCCTAACTTCTATACCAATATCCTATAGCTAGCTGCCCTAACTTTATACCAATATCCTACAGCTAGCTGCCCTAGCTTCTGTACTAATATCCTACAGCTATCTTCCCTGACATCTATACCAATATTCTTTACCTAGCTGCCCTAACTTCTATACCAATATTCTATACCTAGCTGCCCTAACTTCTATACCAATATCCCATAGCTAGCTGCCCTAACTTCTATACCAATATCCTACAGCTAGCTGCCCTGACTTCTATACCCAATATCCTATAGCTAGCTGCCTTAACTTCTATACCAATATCCTATAGCTAGCTGCCCTGACTTCTATACCAATATCCTATAGCTATCTGCCCTAACTTCCAAATACCAATATCCTGTAGCTAGCTGCCCTAACGTCTATACCAAAATCCTATAGCTAGCTTCCCTAACTTCTATACCAATATCCTATAGCTAGCTGCCCTAACGTTTATACCAATATCCTATAGCCAGCTGCCCTCATTTCTATACCAATATCCTATAGCTCGCTGCCCTAACTCCTAACTTAAACATCAATATCCTATAGCTAGCTGCCCTGACTTCTAAAAAGTGAACCAAACGCAGAAGGATTCTCTACGGTCCGCTCACATGGTTTCTAGTGCGTACAATGTGAACACAGGCTGGCTATTCCCTGATGACGACAGACCTACAGGCTGGCTATTCCCTGATGACGACAGACCTACAGGCTGGCTATTCCCTGATGACGACAGACCTACAGGCTGGCTATTCCCTGATGAAGACAGACCTACAGGCTGGCTATTCCCTGATGACGACAGACCTATTTGTAGACCATTCCGAACGTCCAGGTCTGAAGCAGTGAAGATTGTGTGTACACGGACGTCCCTGCACAGAAGGCTGATCACGTCCGTGAAAAACTGCATCCCGCTTCCAACAACGCGAAACGTTCCACACAGACAATGAGGGGATGTTAACGTGTATCAACAGCTTGTTGCAGCAAGAGAGAGAGAGAGAGAGAGAGAGAGAGAGAAAGAGAGAGAGAGAGAGAGAACAATAAAATGTTACAAAGAAAAAAGACACGACCCCGTACCTCGCACCTTCTCTCCCTCCAGCGGCCTACCTCCTTCCAAACACCGCCTCCACCCTCCTGCAACCTTCCCCCCTCCCATCCCCACCTACCACCCCCCTTCCCCCTCACACCCTCAGTGTGCCTCACTTTTCCACCGCCTACCCCCCCCCCCTCCCCTGTCCTGGTTTATTCGCTCAGCCCCCCCCATACCTACTTTAATCTTCTGGCAAGAGGCCGAGGACAGAACCGGTGACTATTTAAGCTGTGACCTACACGTGATTAGTCCCCAGTGGCCGTAACGGATGCAGCGTCATTCTCACAGTGTCTGTCTCGCCGTTATCACCACACGCAATACACTGCAGTGACAATCTGCACTGTGCTTTGGCCGTGCTGGCTTGTCTGACCGAGTCTGTTGGCA
>CM031610.1:1254255-1256755 GCA_018398815.1 Conus ventricosus
CTCTCTCTCTCTCTCTCTCTCTCTCTCTCTCTCTCTCTCTCTCCAAAACAACCATCCTACCCAAACGACTAACAGGTTAAAGTCCCATAACGGGAAGCTGTAACTAGCAGCGAATGTGACAGAAATTTCCTGTGCCTAGGGCGTAACATTATGGAAGACAAAGCCCATCCAACCCCTTCAGCCGCCTCAAATTGTCCTGTGTCGAATCAGGTACCTATGTACTGCTGGGTGGACATAAAGGATTTTCGAACCGTAAACAATCCGACCCTGCGAGTGGTTCGAACTCAGGTCTAACAGCTCCACAGCTCAACGTTGTAACCGTTGGACCACAGCCCCCCCCCCCCCCCCCCTTTACCCCACAGGCCCCCTTTACCCATTACAGTGGTGAAGTCCGCGAGGGCCAGTGATTATGTGGACATTATGTAGCCAGTTAGGTCACAGCTGACCACAGATACCATCTGATAGGCTGGTCACGGACGGCGAGTTCATTGCCCTCTTTTAAGACACTTGAATACCGATTGGTTAGAAAACAGCTGTTGGCGTACCTGACTTTGACACGACGTGGGAAGTGAAAGAGCGATTGGGTGGGAGACCCTTAGTGGGTTTTATTTTTCCCTCTGTCAATGGTAGCGACATCTCTGGCCCCGGTTCCATGGGTGATTGTCTGGTCTGTGCCGGGGCAGGGGGGTGGGGGAGGGGAGTGGGGGGAAGAGGGGGGGGGGGGGGTTATACAGCGGGAGTACTGAAGGAATGCCCCCTGTGTTGTGGAATGTTGCTGGCCCACAAGCCGTGGCCCCTGTCTAGGCGCGTTGAGGGGTACCGGTCACTGAGTTATCTTCTCCTTCCTCCCCGTCTGACAACAGCACTTCTCTCTGCTGACTCTGTGCTGAGTTGAACTGGTGGACAGCGTTCAAGGTAAGCTGCTTCTCTTTCTCCGTCTGTCTGTCCGTCTGTCTGTCTGTCTGTCTGTCTGTCTGTCTGTCCGTCTCTCTCTCTCTCTCTCTCTCTCTCTCTCTCTCTCTCTCTCTCTCTCTCTCTCTCTCTCTCTCTTGATTCAGAAGCAGAACACTAGGTCTGAGAGTCAACAAGAGGTGGCTTTATTTGAAAAGGACTGTAGAAGGTTTTTGTATGATGTGTGAAAATGAAGTGAGAGAAGATGTAGAACGTTTAGTATGTGATTGTAAAGCATATGAAAACATCAGGTTCAAGTCTCAGCTCTTCCAGATAATCGTTGAAAAACATTATGATTTACGTGAGCTGTGATCCACTGACGATGCTAATGCTGTACGTTTATTCGCAAAGTATATCGCAAAAGCTGTTAGCTGTAGGAAAGAAGGAAACGCTTGATCTTAATGACTTTTGTAATAGTGTCTGATGCTGATACCAGTTTGATGATCACCTTTTCGGTTTCATTTCTTTCTTTCTTCTTCTTCTTTTCTTCTTCTTCTTCTTCTTCTTCTTCTTCTTCTTCTCTCTGTATATATATATATATATATATATATATATATATATATATGTTCAGCTATATATATATATATATATATATATATATATATATATATATATTATATATATATATATATATGTGTGTGTGTGTGTGTGTGTGTGTGTGTGTGTGTGTGTGTGTGTTGTGTGCGCGCGCTCGCGTGTGTGAGTGTGTAAAATGTTCTCTTTCATTTTTCTTCTACTATTGTGACGGACCATATTTCGCCCGGTCCCAGAACAGGTAAACCGCAAAAGCTGGTTGACCGGTTTACTTGATAGCTACTTACCTGCGTTTTGCGTTAGTCGGGTGAGCGAGGATTTCCTTTCAGTCTCTACAGAGTTGCCGGCACAGAAACATCCCCAGATATATTTGTACAAAGCAAAATAAATAATTGTTGGAGAGATGTTTTTCGGGCATATAAATGTTTTTGCAACCGTGCAGAATTGAAAAGTAACACAGATCTGGCTATTGAACCTATTTTTTGTAACGAAAAGTTCAAAGTGGGAAATAAACCGTTCTTTTACAAGAAATGGATGCCGAACAATATATTTTTTGGTTAAACATTTACTTGATGACAATGGTAACTTTATAAGCCGTCACACACTGTCAGAGAAGCTGGGATCTGAGGTCAATTTTCTAAATTACATAAGTTGCGTACAATCAATAAAAGACTATGCGAAGAAAATGTCAATAAAACTCGACAGTAATACCAGTAATGACAGAACATTAGCGGTACAAAAAATTTGTAGCGCCACTAAAGGGGCACGCATTCACTATGATATTATCATAGAAGACATTGAAGTTTTAGCATCAGCTCTTTTATGAAATGGGAACAGCGCCTTAATATACCTATTAATTGGACAGACGTACTAAAAAGAATTAAGAAAATATAAGAAATAAAACTGAAATGGTTCCAGCTTAAAATATGTCACAGACTTTTAGTAACTAATAGTATTTTGAAAAGAATGCAGGTTGTGGATAGTGACATGTGTAACTTCTGTAATAGAGAGAAAG
>CM031610.1:1264255-1270844 GCA_018398815.1 Conus ventricosus
CCAAAGGGCATACTTCTCTGGCACTCTGAGCGGTACCGCAGTTCCTGACAGCCCCGAGACTACGGCACCAGTGAGCACTGTTCTGTGTGAATGGTCCTGTGAACACAAAGGTGGTTGAGCCTACCTCTGTGTATTGTGTGTGTGTGTGTGTGTGTGTGTGTGTGTCTGTATCTGTGTCTGTGTATGTTTGTGTAGTTTGGTATTTTTGAATTCTAAACAGCCTTGCTACAAGAGCTATGTAGAAGGTGACAGTGAATTATCTCTCTCTCTCTCTCTCTCTCTCTCTCTCTCTTCTCTCTCTCTCTCTCTCTCTCTCCCAACATAATCAAGTTGTCTGCACCAGTCATAACAGACTCTCTTACTTACATGTATAACCTATGTATAGGAAAAACTGTTTTCCGGAATGTTTCAAACAAGCAAAGTTGTCCCGCTGTACAAAACTGGAGATCCGTCCAACCCTTGTAACTACAGACCTGTATCTGTTCTGTCAATTCTTTCAAAACCGCTCGAAAAACATACCCAAAAAAATATTTAGCTATCCATTTAAACAAATATGATTTGATTCATCCTAAGCAGTCAGGTTTTAGGGAAAACCATTCCTGCCATACCGCGCTTACGCAAATGATTGACAAATGGCTCTTGAACATTAATAAAAAATGAACTTACAGGAGGTTGTCTTCATTGATCTAGCTAAAGCTTTTGATATTATAAACCACTCTCTTCTCCTAAAAAAGCTCGCTTTATACGGACTCTCTGAAAATACTCTTCAGTTCATGTCCTCATTTCTTTCTAATCGAAAAACAGGTAGTATGTGTTAATTCCTTAAAATCAGATTTGCAGCCAGTAAAATATGGTGTTCCACAAGGATCTGTTCTTGGCCCTTTACTCTTTTCGATCTATATAAATGATTTACCGCTACGTATCCGATGTGACTGCGAATTATTTGCTGATGACAACTCTATGCATTCTAACCACCCTTGCTTGCAGGTTGTGACGTCCGATCTACAAGATAGTTTAAACAGTGCCGTCAAATGGGCGGAAATCAATCCCCATGTCTCTTAATGCAAAAAAAACTAAATGCATGGTCATTACTAGCAGACAAAAACGTCAAAATATGCCTGTTGATTTATTTTCAATATTTGTTTCTAGTGAAAAAATCGAAGAAGTAAAAACACATAAAGTTTTGGGTGTTGTCATTGATAACAACTTATCATGGTCCGATCACGTTTGCTTACCTACGCAAAAGAATATCCCAAAAAATATTCCAGTTGTCAAAAATAAAGCATTTTTTTGAATATGCATGCTAGAAAAACAATTCTTTCATGCCCATATACAGTCAATTATAGACTATGCTTTACTTTTATGGGATTCAGCCAGCGCAAACATTCTGAAACCTTTAGCAAGATTGCATAGGCGCGCAATAAAATTAGTTCTCTTAAAATCTAGTTCATTAACTCTAAACGATTATGAATCCTTGGATATCCTTCCCCTAAAGCAAAAACTCGAATATAATAAGGCTATATTTATGCATAAAGTGGTAATGGAATGCACCTCCCTCCATTGTAAACAGTTTCCGGAAAGAATGACAAAGGCACGTCCACAAGTTAATAATGCCTCTGCCCAGACTTGACCTTTACAAATCAAGCCTCGTATACAGTGGTGGTACGTATTGGAACAATTTGCCTCCATTTCTGAAAGAAATCTCAAGTCTTAATATTTTCAAAGAGCGCTTAAAAAGGATATCTGTTCAGTAAGTTAAAAGATATATATTAAAAAAAAACTGTACTAGTTGATTCCTAAATCAATTAAAAGACTCAGTGAATAAAATAAAATACTGTACGATTACAAGCCTGTGTTAGACGGAAATCTTGCACGTGTCATTTGAACCACAGCAATAATGGGTTAAGCTAATTGACATGTTTTACATTGATGATATCGCTCAATTGCATTTTGTGATTTGATGTATAGAGTGTATCCAAGTCTATTTGACTCTTGTTTCCCCGTTTGTATTTGTACTTTACATGTATATTCTTCCCCCCACCCACCCCCACCCCTCCCCTATCCCGCCCACACCCATATCCCCGCTTTCGCTCTATTTCTCTCTCTCTCTCTCTCTCTCTCTCTTTCTCTCTCTTTCTTTCTTTCTTTCTCTCGCATATGGATGCTTGCACGATCTTGTCGTTTGCTTTTGTAGTATTAGTCTGTTACTTCATACAGTTTGCAAGTTGACTAGTGTATTTACTTTTTCCTCTTTGTTGCCATATTGACTTGTGTGTTGTCCATGTGGGTTCTTTTTTTTTTTTTTTCCCAGGGCTGGGTGGAAAAAGCATATGTAATTTGCTTATCTCATTACCCTGGTGAAATAAAATTTCGTTCGTTCGTTCGTTCGTTCGTTCTCTCTCTCTCTGTGTTTCTGTCTCTGTCTCTCTCTCACGAGCGCGCGCTCTCTCTCTCCTTCCCTCCCCCTCCCTCCTCTCCCCCCCCCCCCCCCCCCTCTCTCTCTCCTCTCTCTCTCTCTCTCTCTCTCTCTCTCTCTCTCTCTCTCTCTCTCTGTGTTTAGATAGCATATATACTCATAAAGTCCACATTTTGTTTGGGACTATTTGTCCTCAATCAGCATGTCTCGTACTGTTGGTGTTAGTTTCCTGTCAAACATCAATGAACATGTCTGGCAGTGTTGGTGTTAGTTCCCTGTCAAACATCAATCAACATGTCTGGTAGTGTTGGTGTTAGTTCCCCTGTCAAACATCAATGAACTGTCTGGTAGTGTTGGTGTTAGTTCCCCTGTCAAACATCAATGAACATGTCTGGTAGTGTTGGTGTTAGTTCCCCTGTCAAACATCAATGAACATGTCTGGCAGTGTTGGTGTTAGTTCCCCTGTCAAACATCAATGAACATGTCTGGCAGTGTTGGTGTTAGTTCCCCTGTCAAAACATCAATGAACATGTCTGGTAGTGTTGGTGTTAGTTCCCCTGTCAAACATCAATGAACATGTCTGGCAGTGTTGGTGTTAGTTCCCCTGTCAAACATCAATGAACATGTCTGGCAGTGTTGGTGTTAGTTCCCCTGTCAAACATCAATGAACATGTCTGGCAGTGTTGGTGTTAGTTCCCCTGTCAAACATCAATGAACATGTCTGGTAGTGTTGGTGTTAGTTCCCCTGTCAAACATCAATGAACATGTCTGGCAGTGTTGGTGTTAGTTCCCCTGTCAAACATCAATGAACATGTCTGGCAGTGTTGGTGTTAGTTCGTTCCCCTGTCAAACATCAATGAACATGTCTGGTAGTGTTGGTGTTAGTTCCCTGTCAAACATCAATCAACATGTCTGGTAGTGTTGGTGTTAGTTCCCCTGTCAAACATCAATCAACATGTCTGGCAGTGTTGGTGTTAGTTCCCCTGTCAAACATCAATGAACATGTCTGGTAGTGTTGGTGTTAGTTCCCCTGTCAAACATCAATGAACATGTCTGGTAGTGTTGGTGTTACTTCCCCTGTCAAGCATCAATGAACATGTCTGGTAGTGTTGGTGTTAGTTCCCCTGTCAAACATCAATGAACATGTCTGGCAGTGTTGGTGTTAGTTCCCCTGTCAAACATCATTGAACATGTCTGGCAGTGTTGGTGTTTAGTTCCCCTGTCAAACATCAATGAACATGTCTGGCAGTGTTGGTGTTAGTTCCCCTGTCAAACATCAATGAACATGTCTGGCAGTGTTGGTGTTAGCTCCCCTGTCAAGCATCAATGAACATGTCTGGCAGTGTCGGTGTTAGTTCCCTGTCAAACATCAATGAACATGTCTGGCAGTGTTGGTGTTAGTTCCCCTGTCAACATCAATGAACATGTCTGGCAGTGTTGGTGTTAGTTCCCCTGTCAAACATCAATGAACTGTCTGGCAGTGTTGGTGTTAGTTCCCCTGTCAAACATCAATGAACATGTCTGGCAGTGTTGGTGTTAGTTCCCCTGTCAAACATCAATGAACATGTCTGGCAGTGTTGGTGTTAGTTCCCTGTCAAACATCAATGAACATGTCTGGTAGTGTTGGTGTTAGTTCCCTGTCAAACATCAATGAACATGTCTGGCAGTGTTGGTGTTAGTTCCCTGTCAAACATCAATGAACATGTCTGGCAGTGTTGGTGTTAGTTCCCCTGTCAAACGTCAATGAACATGTTGGCAGTGTTGGTGTTAGTTCCCCTGTCAAACATCAATGAACATGTCTGGTAGTGTTGGTGTTTAGTTCCCCTGTCAAACGTCAATGAACATGTCTGGTAGTGTTGGTGTTAGTTCCCTGTCAAACGTCAATCAACATGTCTGGTAGTGTTGGTGTTAGTTCCCCTGTCAAACATCAATGAACATGTCTGGCAGTGTTGGTGTTAGTTCCCCTGTCAAACATCAATGAACATGTCTGGCAGTGTTGGTGTTAGTTCCCCTGTCAAACGTCAATGAACATGTCTGGCAGTGTTGGTGTTAGTTCCCCTGTCAAACATCAATGAACATGTCTGTTTAGTGTTGGGTGTTAGTTCCCCTGTCAAACATCAATGAACATGTCTGGCAGTGTTGGTGTTAGTTCCCCTGTCAAACATCAATGAACATGTCTGGCAGTGTTGGTGTTAGTTCCCCTGTCAAACATCAATGAACATGTCTGGCAGTGTTGGTGTTAGTTCCCTGTCAAACGTCAATGAACATGTCTGGCAGTGTTGGTGTTAGTTCCCTGTCAAACATCAATCAACATGTCTGGTAGTGTTGGTGTTAGTTCCCCTGTCAAACGTCAATGAACATGTCTGGCAATGTTGGTGTTAGTTCCCTGTCAAACGTCAATGACTCTGACCACAGGTCTCTTCCTCACGGCCTAATCCCAGTCCCCTGTCCTAAACAGCGTGGCGTGTGTCCAGAACTGCAGGCCAGCGTGTATGGACTGTCGCTGTTTCAGTGATGTAATCTGTCTCTTTCTCTGCCTTTCAACACACGTTCGGTCCGTTTAGGCAGTGGGTACGCTAAAGGCATCACACACACACACACGCACACACACACACCACACACACACACACACACACACACACACACACCACACACATTTGACCTTGCCCCCAAACCACATGGGAAATTCCCAGAAATATTGACATGGAAGTGCTGGAACAGCGAGACAAGGAATGGGGTGGACGGGAGGAACGAGAGGAACGGGGTGGGGGGGGGGGGGGGGGGGGGGGGGGAACGAGGGCGAAGGTGGAGGGTAATGTGTGTGTGTGTGTGCCTGTGTGGTGTGTGTGTGTGTGTGTGTGTGTGTGTGTGTGTGTATGTGTGTTGTGTGTGTGTGTGTGTGTGTGTGTGTGTGTGTGTGTGTGTGTGTGTGTGTGTGTGTGTGACTGGTGCGTGCGTGTGCGTGTGTGTGTGTGTGTGGATACGGAGCGAGTGGAGGTGGGGGTGGGGGTGTAGATGGGGGTGACCGGAGTGCAATCGGCATCGTAGAAATGAGAGAAAAGGAGTCGATTCCCTTAGAGGTATGTTCAGTCTCGTTTGTTGAATGTGCTATGCATTCAAATGCAGAGACCCAAAACTAACAGTCAAGTCTTGTCCACCCAGCTTAAGCGTCGCTGAGATACTGACCACACACCCTGACCAACACTGCAGGTACCCTAACAGTCCAGTCTCGTCCACCCAGCCTAAGCGTCGCTGAGACTACTGACCACACACCTGACCAACACTGCAAGTACCCTAACAGTCCAGTCTCGTCCACCCAGCCTAAGCGTCGCTGAGACTACTGACCACACACCTGACCAACACTGCAGGTACCCTAACAGTCCAGTCTCGTCCACCCAGCCTAAGCGTCGCTGAGACTACTGACCACACACCCTGACCAACACTGCAGGTACCCTAACAGTCCAGTCTCGTCCACCCAGCCTAAGCGTCTCTGAGACTACTGACCACACACCCTGACCAACACTGCAGGTACCTAACAGTCCAGTCTCGTCCACCCAGCCTAAGCGTCGCTGAGACTACTGACCACATACCATGACCAAACACTGCAGCTGCCTGTAACTCTCACGTCTGGTTAATGTCAGGATATGTTATGAAAGGAAGCGTGTTGCCCTACCAAGTAGTCCCTGGTCAAAATGGAGCTCCATAAGATTATCTTCATTCAAAAAAGAGAGAGGGGAAACGGGAGTGTGTGGAGGAAGGGGGGGGGGGGGGTCAGGAGGGCGTGGGGGGGGGGGGGGGGGGACTTCATGTATAACATATATACCCGGTGCACGTAAATCATGACTTAGATGTGTGCAGTTGCAACTCGTGATATATGCAAACCGGATGTTAGGTGAGTTGACTCGTGATGTCACCAGTTTAAGGGTATAACGTATAATCTAATGCGAATGACGTCAGCCGTCCCTGGGTATCATGTGCGCTGTAAGTGATGACAATATCCGCAGCGCATCATTATGACGTGTACATTTTACTGACTGTGACGTCAACAGTTCATTTGGAAGCCGTCCACAATTCACGGTGATGACGTGGGCGATTCCTGCGTGCGGAGTGATGACGTTGGCGATGACGTGTGCAGGTCTGGCGGTGAGGCGTGCCTGCTTGGTTGGACAATGG
>CM031610.1:1270944-1275944 GCA_018398815.1 Conus ventricosus
AAAGGCAAAACGAAAAACAGAAAGAAAAGTAGAATTAGAAGAAAAGGAAAAAAAAGAAAAAGAAGGAAGACAGAAAAACAGAAAGAAAAGAAACGAAGGAAGGAAGGGAAAACAAAAAAGAAAGAGAGAACGAAAGAAAGACAGCAAAACGGACAGAGAGAAAGTAAGAAAAAAGAAAGGAGGAAAGAAAAATGGAATCGATTAAACAGGGAGCAAGATAAAAAGAAAGAAAAGAGAAGAAAAGCAGAGAGAAAGAAAAGACAAAAAGGAGGAAGGAAAGGAGAAAAACAATGAATGAAAGAAAAGAAAGGAAGAAAGGAAGGTCAGTTAGATTGCTTTTGCTTCTGAGACTTGTTTCAATATCACCAGCGACGACTGAAACATTTCTTTCGTCTGAAGAGATTGTTGACCCTGTCTTTAAAACTAGAAAGAATACAGACGTTTCCTCATCTCTGTGAGTGTGTTTGGGCAAAACATGATCCTCTCTACCATTCAATGACACTGCTGATGTCGACGGCACACAGATACACATGGCATGATGACGCTACACAGACACACTCACACAGATACACATGGCATGATGACGCCAGAAAGTAATATGATTGTTAACAAAGCTGTTCAGTATGTTTATTGTCAACATGTTTTGTACATGTAATAGAATGTTCATTTAGTATAGCTCAGCCTATATCAGTCTTAAATGTGTGTGTGTGTGTGTGTGTGTGAGTGTGTGTGTGTGTGTTTTGTTGTGTGAGTGTGTGTGTGTGTGTGTGTGTTGTGTGTGTGTTGGTGTGTGTGTGTGTGTGTGTGTGTGTGTGTGTGTGTGTTTTGTGTGTGTGTGTGTGTGTGGTGTGTGTGTGTGTGTGTGTGGTGTGTGTGTGTGTGTGTGTGTGTGTGTGTGTGTGTGTGTGAAACAATGCTTTGACATTGATGTTCTGTTGTTTTGGGAACATAATACTGGTTAAAATTGTAACATTTGATGTTATGAAAAACTCAATACCGGTGACATTAGTATCAATTATTTTCACGGAGTCAGATATTAGTAACCACAGTTGTCATTCATGGTTTTTGAAAGTATTAAGTCTTTAAATCACATTGCTACCTATGATCTTAAAGTACATGTTATGTGTTAATGTGTTATGAGGCAAATAATGACTTTCTGATGAAGATCACAAACCTGACAAGACCTGACATACATTTCTTTGTTTTGATGGTATAAAGTTGTTCAGATATAATGTAGGTGACGACGTTCACAGAAAATCGGAGTAAAGACTCTATTTCTTTACAGACCAGTTTTTCGGGAATATTTTCCCCTTTGTTCTTCTAGATTTATCTTCCACCAAAGAGTCGGCTTCAAGATTTGATTTTTAAAAGGACTTTTAGAGGTGATCATTGAGAGATTCCACTGTGTAAAAAAAATGTTTAAAGCTTTTTGCTCCCAACTGCAGATAGAGCCACATAATTATCAGGTTCATTACTTAATGATCCTGATAATTATGGGGCTCTATCTGCAGTTGGGAGCAAAAAGCTTTAACATTTTTTTTACACAGTGAATCTCTCAATGATCACCTCTAAAAGTCCTTTTAAAAATCAAATCTTGAAGCCGACTCTTTGGTGGAAGATAAATCTAGAAGAACAAAGGGGAAAATATTCCCGAAAAACGGGTCTGTAAAGAAATAGAGTCTTTACTCCGACGGTCTAAACTGGAAGTATCTGTCAGCTACCTTCAGAAATGGAAAAATAGCTGAACCCAAATTTCTTCTTTAACATTTAACATAAGGTTGATACGCATTTGTCTTAGCTGTTGTATGATAATAACTCTTCATTTTGCATTGTTGTTGTTGTGCAGGTTGTAGAGGTTGTCAATGGTGATGGGCTGGTTATTAAAAGTGGGAAAGCGCTTTCAAGAAAATCTTCCTGGCCAGCATACGACCTCCAAGGTTTGGGAATATTTGTTTTGAAATAGTGTGTTCAAAAATCTACTCAGTATATATAACGTACAGTCACTTACTAGAACATTTGTTTTTATTTTTTATTTTCGAAAGAAAATTACAGTCAATCCGCTAGACAAAGGGGAACAAACAAATTACGAGACAAAACACGACCCGTTTCGACCTCTTAAGCCTTCTTCATGCAAGATAAACAGCCTTCAGGAATATGAAAACGAAGAACGAGCAATTACTGATGTTCTCGAGTTCGGTTCAAGATGGGCGTTGGCGTTGTAAATTTCCCCCCCATGACAAGTGTCACAGTGTTTCTAGACGTTGACAAATGCTAAAAGTACTTCGAGACATTACGAAGTGTCACAGAGTTCATAGACATTGACAAATATCAGAATGTTTCTAACATTGACAAGCCATTGACTAGTGTAGTGTCACCGAGTTTCTAACACACTGACCACTGTTACAATGTAAACAATTGACACATGTCATCTGTTTCTAGTAGTGACATGTGTTGCAGCATTTGTAAACAGTGACAAGTGCCGCACTTTTATTTCTAGACTAAATTTTCGATTTGGTATCTCAGTCTTACTTCTTCAAGAGTATTTGCAATGAGATTCTTGTTTTCTCGTTCTGCATTTACATAAATAGAATCTTCCCAATGAAATTATAACGTCAAGAACTTCGTCTGTTTTTGTGTTGTCTTCATTGCCAAAGAAAAAAGTTTGATGATGAATGACAGCCTGTGACAAGCTGCACATTTTTCACATTCAAAGTGCAGGACCCTACCGTGTGAAACGCGTTGTCTGCCGCCACACAAAGAAGGCCATGAAGCTGGCGAGCTAACAATGAATAGAGAGCTGCTTGTATTGCACAACTGAGCCAGTGAAGATATAATCTTATATAACAGATCTTGTGAGATCAATGAATATTAAAGTCGACGAACAGTGTACAAAGTATATATCTTACATTGAGGCCAGTAATGTTTGTTCTATGCATTTGGAAATAAATGGTCAGCGACAGTAGGGGTCAGGCATGTTCTTCATGTGTCAGCGACAGTAGGGGTCAGGCATGTTCTTCATGTGTCAGCGACAGTAGGGTCAGGCTGAAGGCATTCACCCTCATTTTCACCCAATTCGTTTCATAGGGAAAAAAAAGCAGCCTCAAGGACAGTTATGGGCGATTATTGATGTGTACAGGTTCTTAGCTCTATTCTCCACAGGTTTTTGTATGGGACTGGGCGGGGATGTGTACACTTCATCTCACCTCCATCGTCTGCTGCCTGATAATGACTTCTGGAATGGCAGACGTCCATACCTTCATTGCAGGGTGATCACACATAAAACAATGTGAATGGTCAGGTGTGCAAATGACTTTCACAATAATAATACGTGTGGCTGGCTACGTCTGCGAAGTATGGTATTTGCAACACTCTCTAAACACTGCCTCAACGCCATAAATTTCTCCTTCGTCAGCGGGTCGCTTTAAACTACGTAATTGGCATTCAACCCGACCAGTTACTGTGAGCTAGCTTGGGGCAGCCAGCCAATCATCTGTCTGACAGATGATGCCCGATGTTTTATTTTTCCTGAATAGCCGTTAATAACGGCTATAACGACCCAAAGCAGTTTTTCTTCTTTAAGGAATATCTCAGCTGATCTTTTGGAGGGTATGACGTTCAGTAACGAAGACCCGTTAGAAATTACGTTTTGAGTGACGTCAAATACATTATGATGCATGTTTGACTGTGACGTTTTTCAGCGTCCTCCCTCCCCCCCCCCCCCCCCCCCCCCTCCCTCCCAACGCGTATTCAAGATAAAGTGAGAGTACGTTTATATGCTTTGTATCTTGTTCATCATGTTCTCTCCTATGTTTCTAATTAATCTTTTTGTTTGTTGGCATGCCTATTTTATCACGATCGTTTGTATTTCTTTGCTAACTATCTCTTGTTTTCGTTTTCAAAGTTGATTTCTTTACGGTCTCTTTGCTTCTCTGTTTCTATCCGTTTTTGTTTGTTTGTTTGTGTGTTTCTTTTCTTTTCTTTTTCAACTGTCTCCTTTTTCATTTTCCTTTGCTGTCTACTGTTGTTCGTTCACTGTCTCTTGCTTTGCTTTTTGTGTTCATGTTTTACCTTCTCTCTCTCCTCTCTCTCTCTCTCTCTCTCCTCTCTCTCTCTCTCTCTCTCTCTCTCTCTCTCTCTCTCTCTCTCTCTCTCTCTCTCTCTCTCTCTCTCTCTCTCTCTCTGTTTGTCTGTCTCTCATCCTCTCTCTCTTTCTGTCTGCTTCTCTCTTCTCTCTCTCTCTCTCTCTCTCTCTCTCTCTCTCTCCTCTCTCTCTCTCTTCTCTCTCTCTTGTTTGCATTAAAAAGATTTTTGAATATTTCCGTTAAAACACCAAATCTCATGGTCTACGGTGAAACAGGTCGTTACCCATTATACATTAACATATTCGTAAAGTATATTAGATACTGGTTACGTGTAATAAAAATGTCTCCCCACCGTTTGCCATTCAAAACTTACAGAATGCTTTTATATCTTCATGAACAAAACAGAAAAACATGGGCGTCATCTGTTTGTTACACTCTGTATCAGTATGGCTTTGAAGAAGTTTGGGAAAATCAAGGAGTGGGCGATGAGAAAAATTTTCTAGCCGAGTTTAAGGACAGACTTGTTAGGTCATATAGTCAAGAATGGTCAAGAAACATTAATTCAAGTGAACGATGTTCTTTCTATAGCACATTTAAATCTTCCCTATCTCTAACGCCGTATCTGAATCACTTGAAGCATCTCAGGTTAGAACACTTTTTATCCGCTTTAGGTTAGGAGTTTCGCCTTTGAAGATCCACAGATTACGTTTTGGAGAGAACGCTTGTGAAAGAAGATTCGACTGTCCATTTTGTTGATTCCACGCTGAAACAGAGGTACACTTCATCCTCTCTTGTCCAAGATATCAGGAAATTAGAGAATCGTACATCGCAAAAAAATACTTTAATAACCCTTCAAGCTTCAAACTCTCACTTCTTCTTGCAAATAATAACAAATCTGTACAAATCAAACTTGCAACA
>CM031610.1:1290944-1298444 GCA_018398815.1 Conus ventricosus
TTGCGACATTTAAAAGGGCCCAACCCCTGTCGCTAGACAAATTATATTGTTTAAAAAACAAGGAAACAATACGGGGTGCAAGTTTTCCCCCCCTCGCTTACACCAACTTTGGGAACAAAGAAAAGAATAACCCCATTGCGAACACATGACTTGGCTGAATACATATTTTGAATAACTTTTAATATTTTGTATAATGCCACATTTATCAATTTATGCCATGAAACGACGACTAACTTTGTCGAACCCTTTTTTCATAACCCCAAAAAAGCACCATCACAAAAGCAATCACACGCCCAAACTCTCTCACTCACAAAGCACATACACACGCCCCCACCACAACACACACACCACACACACACACACCAACCACAACCCACCACACACAACCACACACAACAAAAACCACACACACACACAAACCCACACACCCCTTTTGTTTTTGTAATAGGTGTGTGTGGTGTGTGTGTGTGGGGGTTGGTTGTTGTGTTGTGTGTGTGGTGTGTGGGTGTGTGGTGTGTGTTTTTTGGGTGTGTGTGTGGTGTGTTGTGGTGTGTGGGTGTTTGTGTGTGTGCATGGTGCATGTGCTGTGTGTGGGTGTGGTGTGTGGGTGTGTGTGGGTGGTGTGTGTGTGTGTGTGTGTGGGTGTGTGTGTGTGTGTGTGTGTGTGTGCGTGGTGCGTGCTTGCGGGGGTGTGTGTGTGTGTGTGTGTGTGTGTTGTGTGGGGTGTGTGTGTGGGTTTGTGTGTGTTGTGTGTGTGTGTGTGTGTGTGTGATAAGCATTCCTTATCACTCATTAAAAGGAGAAAAAAAAAAGCATCCCTTTTGGAGGAAATAAAATATAAAGTTTTGATATTTATGTATGAGACATGTCGCAGTGCCCCTATGATGATTATCATGCTGCACTTTCGGGCCCAAAGGGGCGGCCAGTTTTTCCAGGCAGTGAATTTCTTGGAGGGTTTCGAGGGAGCCGCAGTCCATGGTTTGGCTGCCAGTGTTGCACCGCTTGGCGCTGCGAGACGGCCAAACCCCCGGGCCCCAAGGTAAGTCTGTAAAACTTCGGGGTCATTGGTGTCGTTATTGACCTTTAAGTTTTCCTCATCGGCTTGGGAAACCTGTTTGGTTCCACTTCCCTTTGGATTTTTATCTTTGGTTTTCGGTAACCTGATTGGTTCACACTTTCCTTTTAAATTTTTCTTCATTGGTTCAGGAAACCTGATTGTTCATCATTTCCCCTTTGAATTTTCTATTTGGCTTCAGGTAACTATTGGTTCTCACTTCCTTTGAGATTTTCTCATCATTGGCTTAGGTAACCTGATTGGTTCACATTTCCCCTTTGAGTTTTTCATCATTGTACTAAACCATCTATTTAACTGTACTTTAAAAAAACCCCTCTTTTTTCTCCCATTCTGTCGTTGCTACATTTTATTACTATAAACTTTTATTATCATTTTGTTTTATTATGTATGATTACCCCCATATTCAAAATTTTAAAAAGTAGGGGTACTAAAAAATCTTTTTTTTATCTGTATTATTGTGTATGTTTTGGGGGGGGGGGGGGGGGGGGGGGGGGGGGGGGGGGGGGGGGTGGGGTTCGCATTTTTTAGTGGGGGTTTCGCACTTGTTGGTAAAACGTCTTGTGACGTTGTTCCATTGGAGAAATTACAAGGGTAAAATTTCGTGTTTCTTTTTTCTCCAAAATTTAAATTCTTATGTTTTTGGCGAGTCTTGTCATGTCCCAAGGGGCTCCGAAACCGAAGAACTATCAGGGTAGTTTGAAAATTTCGAGAAAATGTCTTCTGATATTTACAGGATGTTACGGTATTATCAAATCTTTGACGAGCAGTTTGCTGTTTACACACACACACCACACACCACACACCCACACACACACACACACACCCAACACACACACCACACACACACAAAACCTTCCCCCCCCTCCCCCCCTCCCCTTTTTTTTTTTGTTTTTGTACCCCCCCATTCTTAAAAAACAGGGGTACTTTGAATGGGAACGAAGAAATGCTGGTGTGGTTGTGTGTGTTGTGTTGGTGTGTGTGTGTGTGTGTGTGTGTGTGTGGTGTGTGTGGTGTTGTGTGTTGTGTGTGTGTTGTTTGTGGTTTTTTTTTCACCAGTTATCAAGAAATAAAAATAAAAAAAATAAAAATCCCCGGTTTTTTTTACTGGGGCCAAAAACGCCCCTTTGATTTGACCTTATTAACACACACACACACAACACACACAAAACAAAACACACACACCACACACCCCACCACACACACACCACCACAACCCCCCCACACACCCCCCCACACCACCACAAAAAAAACCCCACCCACAACCACACACACAACACACCCCACACCACACACACCACACAACACACACCACACAACACCACCCCAAAACACACACACAACACCCCCAACACCAACCACAAAACCCCCAACCCCCACCACAAACACACAACACACAAAACACACACCCAACACACACCACCACACACACACACACACCACACACACACACACAACACCACACACACCCCACCACACAAAAATTACACGAACACCACACTCAAAAAAATCACACACACACACCCACAACACCCCCAAACACACACACACAACCCCACCACACACACACACACAACACAACACCACACACACAACACACACACCACACACACACCCACACCCCACCACACTTTTTCCCAAACCGCTTGGAAACCCCCGCTTTACAATATAATGTGCCTGTTCTGTTTGTTTTTTTGGTGAGCGTTTCGTGAAAATTATGTGCAAAAGGGGGGCCCGTGTGCGCGCGCGCCGTGTGTGTGGGGTTGGCGCGGTTGTGGCATGTGTGTTTTTGTCAGGGGGGGAAGAGGAGAAGGGAGGAAGAGGAGAGAGAAGGAGAAGGAGAAGGGGAAAGAGGAGAGAGAGGGGAGAGGGGAGAAAAGAGAGGAGAGGGGGGAGAGGAGAGAGAGAGAGGGGAGGAGAGAGTTTTGGAGTTTTTTCAAAAAAGGAGAGAGAGAGAGAGGAGAGAGAGAGAGAGGGGAGAGAGAGAGAGAGGGAGGAAGAGAGAGAGAGGAGAAAAGGAGGGGGAAAAGGGAGAGAGAGAGGGGAGGAGATTTGAGTTTTGTCGTCCCCTTTTGGGCACAATTACACAATTTAAGACTGGGACAGCAACCGGGTTCGGTATGAGTGGTTTTCCGCTCGCCTCACACGCGGATTTTCCTGGGTTCGACCCCCAGCCAAACATTTTTTTTTTTCTTGTCAAAATCTCAAATGTAAAATGCGTTTGTTTTGTTGTGTTTCAAACCTCCAAATCCCCCTTTTTTTTTTTTTTTTTGTCTTATTACTGTCACACTTTCACAACGTGCCCGCTCCCACCCACCCCCCCCCCCCACCCCCCCCCGTTCCCCGGCCCGGTGCCTCCCTCTTTGCAAAGGTAAAAGACATGTTAAAAAAATTTTAAGGAATAAAGTGCTGGTGTGTCACCTTGCCCCGGGTTGGAAGTGAATGGAAGTCAGCGGAAAATCCGGAAAGTACCGTTTTCCGTGAAGCTGAGTGGAATACATAAACAATCCTCCCCTTTTAAAACGCTACACAAACCCCCGAATTTTTTTGTAATTTTTCTTGTGTATAATATTCCTGTGCTATTTCCCCAAGGTTTTGCACAGAGGCAGTTTTTATTCAATATCCTTAAGAGATGTCTTTAAGAAATTATTTTGTTAGTTAATTGAATTTTTAAAAAATGGGGTGTTTTTGTGTAGATCATTGCTTTTCCTGAAGGTGATAGCTTGGGTTTTTCTGTCAAGTCCTGCTCTGATTTTTTAACCTTTCTTTCCCCCAACCTGTGGAGCCCCAAGGATTTGTTATGGGAATATCCCTGTAAGGATAGTAATTATGGCTCCCTTTTTCCGTGAAACCTCCAAATGAAAGCCCCAAAGGCCCAAGCGCTGATGTTTTGCTTTTGGGCGTGATGCAGAAAAGCTTGGGTCATTCAGTTAGCCTGGCTTGCCCCTTTCCTGTTCCCGCGTCCTGTTTGGGAGTTGACCCTTGTCGTTGAGCAGTTGGTGGGCTTCGGGGTCTTTTGGGGTAGGGCCGGGACGTAGGGCCGGGGACGCATCCACATCTCCCCACTGTTTCCTGTGCAGTGCATTGCCGCGGTTGTTTCAGTATAGCACCCCCCTAGAGCGCAGTTGGGTGGGGTGTTTTATTCAGCCATTGCTATCCTGCGCAGTGCTGTGTTAGATAGGCACTACTTTAGCCATTGTTTTTTTTTTGGCGTGTGGGTTAGGCATATATGTGGGGACACTTCCCGCCTTTTTAACCCCGCAGTGCATGTTAGGAGGTCTGCTTTTCAACCCTTATCCTTGCGCAAGTGCCTCAAAAGGGGGATTTCCTTCAGAATAGTTCCTGTGCGTGCTGTATTAGTTGACGATGATGACTTCATTGTTATCCGACGAAAAGAAGAAGAATGAGGGCGCGATCGTTAAAATTCGGAACAAGTAACGAACAAAAACTAAAACCGCAATTCCCACATCGACTTATCGGAAATGAGGGGGAGATGGGTGGGTTCCTGATCTGGTGAGCATTTCCACCCCAAACCCCCCGGTTGGGTTTTTTGATGGAACTGCTAACAGAAGCAAAATTTGGCACACACGCACCGCACAAAACCCAAACCCCAAAAACCAACACCACAAAAACACACACACACCACACACCCCACCACCCAAACACAACACGCAAACACCGCGCGCAAAACACCACGCGCACACACACACACAAACCCCCACACACACAACACACACACCACACACCACACAACCCCCAACTAACACAACCAACTACACACAAACACACATACCCCACTACACACACACACACAACACACACAACACACACACACACAACACACCACCCCCACACACAACACACACACACACACACGCACGACACGTAACACACACCCCCACAACACACACACAACCAACACAACACACACCTCTCTCTCTCTCTCCCCTCTCTCTCTCTCTCTTCCCTCCCCTCTCCCCCTCTTCTCTCTCTCTCTCTCTCTCTCTCCCCCCCCCCAAACCACCCCCCCCCCCCCCCGACCTCTTCCCCCCCCCCTCACCATTTCAAAAAACCATTTGGCCTTTTAGGTCCGCTTCTTCCCTTTCCCGGGGGGGGGGGTTGGCTGCCTTAAACCCAAAAAAAAACTTTAACAACACCAAGTGCAAAATCTTCAACCATAAAATGGAAAAAGAAAGAAGAAAAGAAGAAGTTAATTTTTTAAAAAGGCATCAACCGCCAATTAAAATTTAAAAAATGAGGGGGACCAAAAAAAGGGAAAATGATTTAGCAAGGGGGACAGAAAGGGGGGGGTCGGGGGAAAAGGGGAATGAAAGGGGGGGGGGGGTGGGGGGGAGGGGGGGAGGGGGGGGGGGGGGGGGGGGGGGAGAAAAGATTGGGGGAAAAGGGAAAAAGGGGGGGCTTTGGTCCCGGCCACGGTCACACATTATTGGGGTTCCCAAAACGCCATCTGTTCTCCCTGACACTCCGAGCTGCATTGGCTTTCGTCAGAAAAATCAGCCCCTTTCCAACACAAGTCTCATCATACAGTCCCAAACCCCCGACCCATACTGTGCCAATGGAGGCTGATTTTTTTTATTTTTTTTTTTATTTTATTTTTTACTGTAAAGAGGTGTTGGTTGTTAATTTTTTGGGACAAACTAAATTTTTTTTTCTCCAAAAAAAATCTAACTACCCTTAAATTTTGAACACGTTTTCAACTCCCCGAAATAAATACTCAATATAAAAGGGGTTACGGCCGTTAACAGGCGTTTGTAACGAAAACTGTAAACTTAAAAATGGGAATTATTTGTGACCATAATGAACTACCCCAAAATTTTCAGAAAGATCGGCCAAAGGTTTTTGAGAAATTCTTAAAAAGAAAAACCCTTCAGGCCGTTAAGCCCCTTAGTAACGGCTTAACGGGGTAAAATAAAACATCGGGCATATTGTGACCCCTAATGAAATACCGCTAATTTTTTACAAAGATCAGCCAAGTAACAAAGATTTGTTTTATACAACAAATGGGGGGGAGTGGGGGAAACCTGGGTTTTGTGGTATCAACGTTTACTTTAATTTAGACGATTGTTTGTGGCGTTGATTCGATTCCATTTCTAATGAACACCTGTACTGTGACCAATATGTCTTTAAATCTTAAAAAATTGCTTGCATTATATCAAATATGAAAACATTTGTTTTTTTCGTTTAAAAACAGTGAATTTTGGCAAAATGCATTCATTATAAAGCGTATTCGTTTTGTTTCCTTTAATACAGGGAATTTTTTGGCAGAGTGCATTCATTATAAAGTCGTTTTTTAGGACAAAAAAGACATTGTTTTTTTAAAAAGGGTGATGTGATTGTTTTTCAAGGGGAAACAATTGGTTATGTTAAGGGGCCCGTATTTAACTTTAGAGACTTTAAAAATTTTTCCACAATCTGAGGTGATTTTCTTACAAAATGCTGATATGGAAATCTATTTATCAATACGAGGCTGATTTTTTGCAACATGTGAATGATGAAATCTATTTCCATAATAGAGGTGATTTTTTCCAATTTATATGAGGAAAACTATTTCCCCTCAATATGGAAAGGGTTTTCTTACAACAAGCTGATTATAAAATCTGGGTTTTTTGAAATTTTCCCCCCACACAGGGGGGGGGGGGGGGGGTAGGAAAATATTTCCTTTACAAATGGGCCCCTAAGTTGGCCCCGCTTTAAAAGGCAAAAAGGGTCTTATTTCAAAATGCCCCCCCTTTGGAGCAAGGCAAATTTGGACCCCCTTGAAGGCCCAGCATTTCTGGTGTCACTCCATCCCCTTGAACCGAGGGTTGAGGTTCTTCATTTTTCCGCCCAGCCATTCCCCTTCACTCCCTTTCAACCCCCCCCCAACCCCTTTCGCCCCCCCCCTCCCTTTTCCACCACCCCGCTTTTGTTTCCCTGTCTCTCTTTTTCCTCGCTCTTTTTTAATAGACTGATAGATTACTTCCTGTGGCTTTTTTTTTTTTGCCTTCTGCCCCCCCCCCCCCCCCCCCTTTCCCTTCCTTTCCCCTACCCTACTCCTCCATGCAAATTGTTATTCAAAGGCACCTTCTTTCGTTAGAGATGTGTCATGCTGTCTCCACTATAGTGACAAATTAAAGACACAGATCAGGGCCTGGGTTTATTTCGTTAGAGATGTGTCATGCTGTCTCCACTATAGTGACAAATTAAGACACAGATCAGGGCCTGGGTTTTATTTCGTTAGAGATGTGTCATGCTGTCTCCATATAGTGACAAATTAAAGACCAAGATCAGGGCCTGGGTTTATTTCGTTAGAGATGTGTCATGCTGTCTCCACATTAGTGACAAATTAAAGACACAGATCAGGGCCTGGGTTTATTTCGTTAGAGATGTGTCATGCTGTCTCCACTATAGTGACAAATTAAAGACAC
>CM031610.1:1301896-1314396 GCA_018398815.1 Conus ventricosus
TCTGTCCGTCTGTCTGTCTGTTTCTGTCTGTCTGTCTGTCTCTCTCTCTCTCTCTCTCTCTCTCTCTCTCTCTCTCTCTCTCGCTCATATTTGCATTACTTATACATTATATATTATATATTATATATACATATATATATATATATATATATTTATATATATATATATATTATATATATATATCAGTATATTTAAAATGCCTAAAACAATTTTGTAAGTGCTCAACCCCTTGGGGAGCAACATTAGTTATAAACAGTTAAAGAGGAATCTTAAAAACTATCTACAAATTTGTTTCGAGCGTGTTGCGCTGTCATCAGGATCGTTTTTTGGTTTGCCCACCGCCGATGTTATATAGCGTGTGGGCTCCCGTTTGCGGTTGTTTGCACGTGCGGGTTGGCTGCACGTGTTTTTGGGCGCTTTCAGGTTTTTGTTTTGGGTGTGTTCACTAACAACGATTTCCATTTATGCCTGCAGTTGTTTACTATTTCTGTTTTGGTGTTTAAAGTTGCTAAGTGTGGTTTGCATAGTATTAACCATTTTTCAGTTAAACATAGGTTGCACCTTTTTGAAACATTGGTGTATGGTGATGCTCTTTTTATGATTTTCCAGGATATATTGTAGCTTGTTTTTGCGTCTTTAAGTTTCCAGATATATTTGCTCAGTTCTGTTTGGTTTTTATATTTTTCTTTATTAAATGACTGTTTGTGGTTTGCATATCTGGTTTTGAAGTGGTTTTCAGTTATCCCTATGTATGTTTCTTTTTCATTTCTGATGTCACAGTAGCCTGGTATACAATGTTGTTGTGAAGACATTTATTGTTTAGTGGGCACTGCTCCTTTCTGGTGCAATTGCAAGATTTCCTTTCTTCACCCTTCTTTGCTGTGTTGATTTTCATTTTGTTGGTTGCGTCAATTAGGTTTTTGAGGTTGGGCATACATGAGTACGATGGTTTGACAGTGTTTTTGTTAAATATTTTGGACAGTTTGTGTTCTTTTGGAAATGAAGTTGTTAGGATTTTGAAGAATTCTTTCCCTATGTTTGTTTTGAGTTTCCCGTCGTATGGGGGGTTGTACCATATGATTTTTCTTTTCCTATTTTTCTTGCTTTTATTTGTGTTGTTGTCTGGGTTGTATTGTAATTTGTAATTGTATCCACTTGTTTGTAGTGCCTCCTGGTATTCTACTGCTGCATTGTTGAACACTCTCTCACTGCATGACAGGTTTGATAGTCTCTTGTTTATGCCATGGGGTATGGTCTTTAATACAGATGGTGGATGGTTACTTTTGGTGTGTACATAAAGAGGTGTATCGTTGGGTTTCTTGTATGGTTTATATATGTGATTGTTGGGATCCAGTGTTATGTCTAAGTAGTTCACTACCTTTTTGTTTGCTTCAATGGTAATCTTTAAGTTGTGGTTTTGGAAGATTTTGCATAGTTCTTTCTTCTTGTTTTCGATGGTTCTTGGGTTGTTGGTTAGTGCAGCAAGGCCATCGTCTCTGTATAGTCCGACTTGTTTTCCGAGTTTTTTCTTGATGTTGGACAGCATGAATAGTCCGACCAGTTAGTGAACACACCCAAAACAAAAACCTGAAAGCCCCAAAAAAAACACGTGCAGCCAACCCGCACGTGCAAACAACCGCAAACGGGAGCCCACACGCTATATAACATCGGCAGTGGGCAAACCAAAAACCATCCTGATGACAGCGCAACACGCTCGAAACAAATTTGTAGATAGTTTTAAGATTCCTCTTTTAACTTGTTTTAACTATGTATATATATATATATATATATATATATATATATATATATATATATATATATATATATATATGCAATTATAAACAAAGCTTGCTCTTATGTCTTAGATTGAAGAAATAGGGGGAGATAAGCATTCATATCTGCAGTGGTAGTTAATACTGCCTAACTAACAGCATGTGCTCAAGTGGGTGGATGGGGAAAAATAAAATAAATGCTTCTCAATATATATATATTAAGGGAGCCAGCAAGAATAGAGAAACACTTCTTCATCAACCTCGCAAGAAGCAGACGAAGAAACTGGCTTGGGTTACAACATTTGACCCGAGAGTGCCCAGCAAAGGGAAAAATCATCAATGAAAATTTGAAAATTCTCTATGCCAACAAGAAGAACGAAGAAATCTTTCCCAAGAAGATGTTGATCTCGGCAGACAGGAGAAGGAAGAACATTGGGGAAATTTACAAGCCCACTGTCCCCCAAAGATTCCGACAGCACGGTCCTAAGGAAGAACCTGGCTTCTTCCCTTGCAAAGACCGTTGTGATACATGCAAACATGTCATTATTACCAGGAGTCTGAGGTCTTTGTTCGATGGCAGAATAATCAACATCTCCAAACACATCACTTGCGAGACACCAAGAGTGTTGTATGCCATCTCCTGCTCTCTCCATGAAACTGAAGTGTATGTGGGCTCTACCAACAATTTAAAACTCCGTTGGGCCAACCACAAGTCGGACATCAATCTGGGGAAAACCAAGAAGTGTAGACTTGCTGCCCATGTGAACCAGATTCCCCATCCAAAAGACAAGAACCTCCCATTCCTCAAGATCACCGCATTTGACGCTGCAGATGATGATGAAGATCTACTTCGCAAGGAGATTTGGTACCAGTGCAACCTTGGCACAATTTTCAATGGTCTCAATTCAAGAAAGGATTTCCACTTCATGGTGAAGACCGGGCGAAGGAATGTATTTCGGATGTGATGTGTGCCTTAAACATGTAAAGCGACAGATAGCGAGGAGAGAGAGAGAGAGAGAGAGAGAGAGAGAGTTGACGTCTTTTTGAACATTGACGTAGTGCTAGAACTACGTTTATACAGAAGTGACGTGAAGGTACTGAAGAAGGCTTCGCAGAGGAGCCGAAATTATTTACAGTAATAATATTGATCTATAGCTTCCAACCTTCATTGTCCTGTATTTCGTATGACAGAATTCGCCTAGACTACTAAGTTTATATTGGAATTTGCTGCCCAAATTGGGGTACTGATTTAAAAAAATTGTAAAAATAAACTAATGGATAAAAAGATTTCAAATTTTTAGCAAAAATCTATGGAAAGCTGAACTTTGGTTTGCACTTGTTATTTTAGGGGGATGTGAAAATATTTTTATGGCTCAACACTCACACACCTGATTTTACCTGGAAAACACACCTACGTCAGTGAAATAGATGATAGACAGGCAATACAACACCCATCAACTTTATAACACCTACCTTTTTGGTGGCAAGTGGTCAGGTTCACCATCTGAAAAGAACTGATGGGTGTTGTGAGGTGTTAGTAGTTACACAGGTAGCTAGGAATATACGTGAAATTTTTGTGACGCTTTTAAGTCACATAGCAGTTACATAGCAGGAAAAAAATAAAAATAAAAAAGATAACAGGTCAAAATCATACCATATTTACTGAAAATGTATTGGAGTGCATGCTTTTTGATCTGCATGAGTTAGTTTGTGTTTGTGAGAAAAAGAATTCCTATGACTGATAATATTTCTAACTATATGCAGGTGTTAGTAGGAAGGAAGAAAGGCAGGCATCACAACACAAAACAACACTCAAATATTTTTGTTGTACTCACCATATGGTTCCAGATGTAATGAATTATATAATCCAAATATGATCACACACAAACAACACAGTCACTGGAAATATTTTTGCTTTTGATCACTTTTGTCACACACGGATCACTGACATGAAATTTTCTGGAAGACCAGCAGCCATGCGCGTTTTTCTTGCATACCGGTTGGTTTCCCTGACCATGAGATGGAATGCGTCCAAAGGAAAAACAAGTGAAAAATAATCAAAAGGTGTTCGAAGATTCACTTGTGGATGTGGGGGGCCCCTGTATGCATCAAACACACGAACGTCAGTTTGACCACTGCGATGACTGTGCACATCCACCGACATCAGTAGCACCTGCGTCACCTGCGTCGCCTATGTCCGAGTCACTGTCACTACTCGCATTCACTCCTTCTGCAACTTCATAGTCACTGTCGCTGTCTACAGAGTCGAGATCAATGTCCGATTCATTCCAGTCGTTATTTTAGGCCGGAAACACATTCATGTTGAACATTTGGTCCACAGTCAAGCTCATGTCACTATCACTGTCAGAGTGCGACATTTTGATCGTAGTCGGAAGTCGATGGGATGACCAAAATAATCGATTAAAAATAAAAAAGCCACAAACTGCTCTTACAAATGGCGCTGAGAAAGGTATGAAAGGCCCGGATAACGAACGGTTTGTCTTATTACTGTAGTCAACCCAAATAAGGGAGCCACACCGAGACAATCACTGCCCTGTTAAGGCAAAGTCAAGTAAGTCCATTTTTGTCAAAAATGAGGTTATTTGTGAATCACAGTCACCATTTAGGTGCGCATCTTCTGTGTTATTTTTTAGGCTGAACGGCCTTTAGTTTTCGAGATTTAAGCAAGTATGTCCATGTTAAATTTCCTTTAAGTACCAGAATGTTTTGACAGAATGAAGTAAGTCCTACAACTCCAGATTCCCTTGATGTTACTATAAATACCCTCTACATGCTACGTCGATCACAATTTGATGGCAAAAGAGAGCATGTCCTTTAGCCAGTGAGAGAATAGGATCTAGTTGCAAACCAATCAGAATACTTGTTACTTTGATTGTTGGGGAGTCGTGCGGCGAGTAAACATGGGTGATTCAGACACATCAGAGTTAGTTCTGGTTTAATACTTGTAATATAGTAATGTTGTTAGTGTTTATAGTAATGTTGATAATATTTAATGCGTTGTTTGTGATGTAACTTGTCCTCTTGGCCGTGTGTATGTACACATACTCGCTTTGGGCAAAACATTTAACAAGCCTGTTTTATTAGAATGTTTAGGCAGAGAAAAGTACGTCCATAAAAATTGAAATATAAAAGAAAATGAAGAAGCTATCGAAAAACCTGAATGGACAAACAATTCGTCTCTGTCCTGAATATAATCCAGAAATAAAAACAGAAAAAACTATTGACACTGTTTGAGAATTCAATTAAAACACAAAAATGCGTTTTTCTCGAAAGTAGATTTTATGGACTTGCTTGGTTTTGCCTTAACAGGGCAGATCAGCCTACTGAGGAACGGGCGGTATAGGGCGGATCAGGAGCCTGAGGGGTCGGGCGGAAAAGGGCGGAACGGGGATTTCGTTATGACAGAATTCGCCTAGACTACTAAGTTTATATTGGAATTTGTTGCCCGAATTGGGGGTACTGACTTTAAAAAATTGTAAAAAATAAACTAATGGATAAAAAGATTTCAAATTTTCAGCAAAAATCTATGGAAAGCTGAACTTTCGTTTGCACTTGTTATTTTAGGGGGATGTGAAAATATTTTTATGGCTCAACACTCACACACATGATTTTACCTGGAAAACGCACCTACGTCAGTGAAATAGATGATAGACAGGCAATACAACACCCATCAACTTTATAACACCTACCTTTTTGGTGGCAAGTGGTCAGGTTCACCATCTGAAAAGAACTGATGGGTGTTGTGAGGTGTTAGTAGTTACACAGGTAGCTAGGAATATACGTGAAATTTTTGTGACGCTTTTAAGTCACATAGCAGTTACATAGCAGGAAAAAAATAAAAAATAAAAGATAACAGGTCAAAATCATACCATATTTACTGAAAATGTATTGGAGTGCATGCTTTTTGATCTGCATGAGTTAGTTTGTGTTTGTGAGAAAAAGAATTCCTATGACTGATAATATTTCTAACTATATGCAGGTGTTAGTAGGAAGGAAGAAAGGCAGGCATCACAACACAAAACAACACTCAAATATTTTTGTTGTACTCACCATATGGTTCCAGATGTAATGAATTATATAATCCAAATATGATCACACACAAACAACACAGTCACTGGAAATATTTTTGCTTTTGATCACTTTTGTCACACACGGATCACTGACATGAAATTTTCTGGAAGACCAGCAGCCATGCACGTTTTTCTTGCATACCGGTTGGTTTCCCTGACCATGAGATGGAATGCGTTCAAAGGAAAAACAAGTGAAAAATAATCAAAAGGTGTTCGAAGATTCACTTGTGGATGTGGGGGGCCCCTGTATGCATCAAACACACGAACTTCAGTCCGAAAGTCGTTGTTTGACCACTGCGATGACTGTGCACATCCACCGACATCAGAAGCACCTGCGTCACCTGCGTCGCCTATGTCCGAGTCACTGTCACTACTCGCATTCACTCCTTCTGCAACTTCAAAGTCACTGTCGCTGTCGACAGTCAAGATCAATGTCCGATTGATTCCAGTCGTCATTTTCGGTCGGAAAACATTCATATTGAACATTTGGTCCTCAGTCAAGCTCATGTCACTGTCACTGTCAGAGCGCGACATTTCGATCGTAGTCGGAAGTCGATGGGATGACCAAAAAAATCGATTAAAAATCAAAAAAGCCACAAACCGCTTTTGCAAATGGCGCTGAGAAAGGTAGGAAAGGCCCGGATAACGACCGGTTTGTCTTATTACTGTGGTCAACCCAAATAAGGGAGGCACACCGAGACAATCAGCCAACTGAGGAACGGGCGGTACAGGGCGGATCAGGAGCCTGACGGGTCAGGCGGAAAAGGGCGGATCGGGGATATACAGAGAGAGAGAGAGAGAGAGAGAGGAGAGAGAGAGAGAGAGGAGAGGAGAGAGAGAGAGAGAGAACAATGCACAAAAAGAACAAGTTGGCTCGTGGTTATATAGACAAATGACCTCACATTCTGATCAACACTTAGAAGGTCTTTTTAATTAAATTGTGTACTATTCATACAAAGTGCCTGTTCAGTGTGGTGTGAGAAACAGCACTTTCATCTATCCGGTATTTTCCTTTTTTCAATGTGTTGATAGCGTTCCTTATTTGGTCGGAGATTTCACTGTCAGATAAATATCCCGAAAGTACTTTTGCCCAGCGGAACGCTTCATGCATGTCAAAAGATAAGTTCATGTTTGTTACAGATATAGCAGAAAGTTAGTATCCAAAAGTCAAATGCTTCATCAGGAGTAGAGAATTGATAAACCTGTGACAAATCGAAATCTAACAGTTCAGAGATAATCCTGTCTTTGTCAAAATGTTTGAAATATTTGTAATGTATTGTTTTGTGACCTGCTTTGGGGCTTTTTAACACCCTTTTGTGCCCGCGTTAGACAAACGGGAATATGGTCGTTACAGCCAGACACTGGTGAGCACATTCCACCATGCTGAGTGTGGATGAGACAGAGACATGATCACTGAGGCTACTTGAATTGTCTGTCACATTGTTAGGTAGTCTACTGGTTGAATTAATTTGATCGCTGAGGCTACTTGAATTTCTGTCACATTGTTAGGTGGTCTACTGGTTGAATTAATTTGATCGCTGAGGCTACTTGAATTTCTGTCACATTGTTAGGTGGTCTACTGGTTGAATTAATTTGATCACTGAGGGAACTTGAATTGTCTGTTACATTGTTAGGTGGTCTATTGGTTGAAATATTTTGATCACTGAGGGTACTTGAATTTCTGTCACATTGTTAGGTGGTCTATTGGTTGATGTAATTTCATCACTGAGGGTACTTGAGTTATCTGTTACAAGTGTTGAGAAGTCTATTGATTGGTGTAATTTCATCACTGAGGGTACTTGAATTATCTGTTACAAGTGTTGAGAAGTCTATTGGTTGATGTAATTTCATCACTGAGGGTACTTGAGCTGTCTGTTACAAGTGTTGGGTGGTCTATTGGTTGATTTAATGTGTACGACTTCTAAAGTTCTACACATTGCGCTTGATGTTTGATAGTTTCAGCCAGTCGATGTTTAAGTCACTTAGTTGAATTATTTCATTGTCTTTTAGCACAGTTGCGTCCGTCATTAAATTCAAGTTATGGAACCATTAAATTCTTTCAGTGGGATTTCTGCAAACAAACCCAACCGCTAATAATTTTAATTTCATTTCTACCCACAGTGTTTCGACGTGACATTGGTTTACTTTGTAAATTGTTTGAACATCACTGACTGTGACTAATACCACAGCAAGCCTGGTTCCGTTAAGGTCGCAGGCCAGGAATTAAGAGTCGGAATCATGGGGTTTGTTCTTGCCATCATGATCCACACAATCCGACCATATGAACATTGCTACCAACATTGTCTGAAATTACCCGCCACATTGTCTAATGTGTTGTGTTCACGATTGATTTTCAAATAACCAAATCGCAATCCTTTTAAAAGCCATTGTTCACGACTGATTTTCAAATAACCAACTCGCAATCCTTTTAAAGGCCATTTCTCACAATGTTTGAAACATAAGTGATCAGACAGAGAAGAACTATCAAGAGAGAAGGATGACGTTATTCAAATAGTGCGCTCCTAGGAGAAAAAGAAAATAGAAAAGCTGGTGATGTAAATAATCCAATTCAGTAGAAAGAAACTCGTGGAGAGCGTGGCAGCAGAGAGTCCTCAGAAGAGAAGCCCCTTCAAGCAAGTGTTTCGGCCCTTATCTCCTGACACTCTAGGGGGGTTGGGCCACACCGGTTCATGACTCCGGATGTCCCTCTGCTGCCCCTTTTTTTTGTTTCCCCATCTTGGGACGAGCCATGGCTGGGATTTCGAACCCATGACCCTCTGGAGATGCTCATTTTCCACTTAATGACTCGCGCTTTAACCACTGAGCCACAGGGACACCTGATATTTGTAGGGAAGTTAAGCCTTATGAAGTTCACTTTTGTTCCTCCTTGACCAGATCCAGCTTGAACACCTCTCTGCCGCTTCTGCATTGCTTTCAGGGCTCTGGTTTTTTCCTTCCCTGCAACTGAGAGCTGTTTCATGAGGCTGTATGCAGACGTTCCTACAAATCCCCTAGCTCCAATTTCTGCAGTGAGGACTTTGGCCTGATAGCCTTCTCTCCTCAGGCTGTTTGCCAGATCAGCATACTTTTCAGTCTTGTAGATTTGAGCTGCCTCCATTCTGTTTTCATATGGCACCGTGAGCTCGATCATGATCAGCTGCTTGGTTGACTTAGAGTGGACTACTATGTCTGGTCTCATGCCACTCTTGCTGATGATTTCTGGGTGACTCTTCCATTCTGGGAGGTCTGCAGTGCACTCCCAGTCATCTGCCCCGTCCAGCAGACTCTGCCTGCATGTTTCGAGTGGCACTGTTGTTCTTGGCCATGATTTGCTGCCTCCTGCCGTGAAGAATGTTGCGGGTGCTTTTGGAGTCCTGATTCTCCCTTTTGTGGTGTTGGTACTGGCCCAGACTACTTGTACAATCTCTTTGAGCACTTGGTTGTGCCTCCATGTGTACCTTCCTTGAGCCAGGGCTACTTTACATGAGCTTAGAACATGCTCCACTGTTTGTTTTTCATGGCAGAGGGGGCATGCAGGATCGTCTGTTTTCCCCCACTTCACCAGGTTTGCATTTGAGGGCAGAAGGTCATATGCAGATCTGAGAATGAAGCTGATCCTGAGAGGGGCCATGTGCCAAATGTCATTCCAAGTGAGACTTCTTTGGAGTGCATTCTCCCACGTTGTCCATTGCCCTTGCTGGCTCTGCTGGACTGCTTTTTGGAGTCTTTTTTGGTCTTCTTCTTTTCTCATCTCCTGAATCATCATGTCTCTTTTGACTTTTCCTTTGGCCTTTGACCACCATTCAGTTTTGGTCACCCCCAGTCCTTGTCTGTTGGTCTGTGTGTGTCCTGTTATTTCTCTGATCTTGAGACTTTCTTTTGCAGAATCCATCGCCTCTTGAACTTTCCATTTTCTGCCTGTCTTCAGCTGGGGCTTGATTGCTTCTACCACCTTGTCTCCTGAGTCTTCAGCATGCTTTGAAGTCTGATCTTCCCTGCTTTGTATTCCTCCAGGATGGATTTCAGTGGTAGTTTCAGCTTTGCTTGGCGACAGTACAGCGCGATGTCAGTCAGACAGGGTGGGACACCAAGCCATTTCCTTGTGAACTTGTTGATTTTGGCTTCCATTGCCTCGACTGTGCTGGTGCAGATGTCGTATATCATCAGAGGCCATAGGAGCTTTGGTATCAGCATGAACTGCAGACACCAGACCTTGTATTTGCCAGGGAGCCCACACTGGTCAATGGTCTCCAAGCCTTCTTCCGCCATCTGCTTGGTTTCTTTTGCTCTTTGTGTGTCTTTCAGCGTATCATCATACATCTTCCAAGGCTCTTGACTGGTTCTTCTGTGACTGTTGGAATGGCCTGGTTGGCAACACTGAAGACCACAGATTCGGCCACTTTTCCTTTCCTCAGTGAGAGACTCCGTGATTTCTTTGGCTTGAACTGCATTCTGGATGAGGCAACTATGTCGTCCAGCCTCTCCAGCACATGACGTGTCTCGTCTTCTCTGGATGAAATCACTGTAGTGTCATCCATGAAGGCCTTGAGAGGAGGCATCTTGTATCCATCGCCAAGGTCTGTTTGTCTCGCGTTGTTTGTTGCTGCTTTCAAGATGAGTTCCATTGCCAGCACGAACAGTATTGGGGAAATTGCACAGCCCATTGCAATGCCCACTTCCAGTTGATCCAATCTGTTGTGTACTCCTTGGTAGAGAACCGCATTGAGAAGCCATTGAAGTACTTCTTGAGCATGTCGCGGATGTTCTTTGGCACATGGTACATCTCAAGAGCCAACTGTATCATCTCATGGGGCACAGATCCATATGCGTTTGCCAGATCAAGCCAACTACGTCCAAGTCTCTCTTTTCTGTTTTTGCTTTTTGGATTGCGTCCCAGATCATTGTGGCGTGTTCTACACCAGCCAGCCACGCCTGGGATGCCACCTTTCTGGACTGACACATCCAAGTACTTGTTTTCCATCAGGTACTTGGTCAGCCTTGCTGCCATGACAGAGAAGAAGATTTTCCCTTCGACGTTCAGTAGTGATATTGGCCTGAACTGGCTGATGTCACTTGAGTTTTGCTCTTTGGGGATGTACACACCATCTGCCGTCATCCACTGGCCGCTGATCTTCTGGTTTCTCCAAGCCGATCGCAGCAGCCTGTGGAGCCACTCCAGCACCTTGGGACATTTCTTGTAAAGCTGGTAAGGTATTCCGTTTGGCCCTGGTGATGATTTGGCTCTGGCTTTGTCGACCACCTTCTTGATTTCCGCCAACGTTGGAGGCTTGCCATTGAACTGTTCCTCAGGGTTGGTTGGCCACACCAGACCTTGAATGTCGAGTGGTGCTTTGCTCTGTGAGTCAGAGTATGTTTTCCTCAGATGCTGCTCAAGAACTCCTTTGTCCACACTTAGGGTCCCAGATTTTGGCTGCTCAAACAGTGTTCTGGCAAACTGGAAGGGGTCTCTGAAGAAGCGCTCTTGTGTCTTCTTCTTTTTGCTCTTCCTCTTTCTCGCAGATTCCGCTTTGCTGAGGGCGCTGTGTTTTTCTTTCAGGTCTTCCCACAGTTTTTCCAAGCCTTGTTTTTCAGCTGGCAGTGCGGTCTTCATTTGCTTCTTGAGGTTGTTCTTTTGGACTCTGATCTTGTCCATCTTTTCTTGGCGTCTGGATTTCTTTGGAGGTGTTTTCTTTGGGTAGTTTTTACTCCATAGGCGTCTCTACATGTGGCATACACAATGTCCCCATATGTGGCTAGTTTGTGTTCAAGGGTGCTTTTCCCTATCAGTGCATCGAGTCTTTGGACGATTTTTGCATCCAGTTTCTCCCAATCTTCAGTTTCGTTTGCTCGTGGCAGGTTGAGTTTCAGGCGCCTGGCATCGAGGGCCTGTGCAAATTCCTCATCCGAACCAACAGCGTGGATGTCCTTGGCACTGTGGTTTAAATCCTGGCCTTGGTCTTCCGACGTCTTATCTGCTGATGCAGTGCGCTGCTGCTCATTCAGATGAGTCTTCACACATCCCATCTTTGTTCGGTGGATCTTCATGCCACGGGTGGTAGCGAAACGCTTTCCCACAGACACATGGATATTCCATTTGGTCCATGTTCATAGTCCGTTTGGGATTTGCAGTCGTGATTGGTTGAGCACCGATGGATTCATCATTCTCTCCCCCTTTCGGTGAATCCTGGGAGCATCTTTTCCTTTATTTCTTCGTAGCCACATGTTTAAGGCAAAGTGGGGAGCCAGCCACAGAGCCCTTGGTTCTGGTCTTTCCCAGTGTCCT
The DNA here is from genome assembly GCA_018398815.1 of Conus ventricosus. Taxonomy (NCBI): domain Eukaryota; kingdom Metazoa; phylum Mollusca; class Gastropoda; order Neogastropoda; family Conidae; genus Conus; species Conus ventricosus. Next base: position 1,314,043 of record CM031610.1, read on the forward strand.
CCGGTCTTTCCCGGACGTCCTCCGGCCTATTCCCGGAAGTCAATGGTTTACCCATGCATCAGTAGAAAGAAACTCGTGGAGAGCGTGGCAGCAGAGAGTCCTCAGAAGAGAAGCCCCTTCAAGCAAGTGTTTCGGCCCTTATCTCCTGACACTCTAGGGGGGTTGGGCACACCCGGTTCATGACTCCGGATGTCCCTCTGCTGCCCCTTTTTTTTTGTTTTCCCATCTTGGGACGAGCCATGGCTGGATTCGAACCCATGACCCTCTGGAGATGCTCATTTTCACTTAATGACTCGCGCTTTAACCACTGAGCCACAGGGACACCTGATATTTGTAGGGAAGTTAAGCCTTATG
>CM031610.1:1319396-1326896 GCA_018398815.1 Conus ventricosus
TTCAACAATTGTGTTACGGTAGCAATATAAATACTGCGGCTAGCAGTTTTCACTAAAGGAATTACATGATAAACAAACAATGTCAACATTATCAATCATGCATAACACCACTTCATGAATATTCGACATCAATGCAAAACACTTTCAAATCATATCCAGGAATAATAATGCACATGCTATGAAATACATTGTAGAATTCCACCGATGACACGCACATGGTGGCCAATCACACCAAGGAGAAATGTGTACAATATTCAATACATAGCATTGATTTTCGTTCAGAAAAGTTCACTTGCTATCGTGTCTGCCTTCGAGATGGCATTTCCCCCCATCATAACTCTTCTTTGGTGACGAAATCTCATAGCACGCCATTCACTGTTGATTAAAATAATTCCACACAATTCACCTCATGAAACTTGATTCAGGGTTCTTTCACAGATTTTCTACCATTCTTTTTCGCAATCAAAATCAACCTTTGATTTTTCCCTCAGTCAATCAACCTCGGACTCTGTCCATTTTCCACGGATTTTCTGTTGTTTTTGTTGAGATTTTTTTGTTTTCGTTTCGGAAATGTGGCAAGCGTGAATCCATCTTTTTCTGACACGTTCTCTGTCATTGGGCGGCTGATTATGCTTTCCTGTCGTTTTAGATTTTGTCCTCATTTTAATGTTCACAGAGTTTTGACAGACAATCAAAACATTCAAAACAGTGATTAACTTTTAAACTTCGTCTTTTTGATGAGCGTGGTGGTCTCCCTTTCATAACCTTTCTCTCAAAATGCTCGTTTCATGCAATATGACACAGACGTGTGGCAGAGCTTCAAGGCCGCCATTTTGTGCGCATCATTTTGACCCTGGACTGCAGAAGGTCAGCCTGGGAGTATCCGCTGGCTTTCCACGGACTCAATCAGACACTTCAGTAGTGCTTTTATCCGACAAACTCCGGACACCAGCTACTGAGCCCCCTTCTGGCGATTAGAATGGTCCAGTCGCGGAGTTCGTGTGAGTGAGGACCCACCTCGACCGTCGCTCGAATGTCCCAATCAATTTGCAGATACTGACCACCTCGACTCGAACTCAGCCAGGGCATATGCATGGGATATAAAGACAGACCCCCGTGAATGATGGTATGAAGGGCCAGTAGAAAGAAACTCGTGAGAGCGTGGCAGCAGAGAGTCCTCAGAAGAGAAGCCCCCTTCAAGCAAGTGTTTTCGGCCCTTATCTCCTGACACTCTAGGGGGGTTGGGCCACACCTGGTTCATGACTCCGGATGATGTCCCTCTGCTGCCCCTTTTTTTTTTTTGTTTCCCATCTTGGGACGAGCCATGGCTGGATTCGAACCCATGACCCTCTGGAGATGCTCATTTTCCACTTAATGACTCGCGCTTTAACCACTGAGCCACAGGGACACCTGATATTTGTAGGGAAATTAAGCCTTATGAAGTTCACTTTTGTTCCTCCTTGACCAGATCCAGCTTGAACACCTCTCTGCCGCTTCTGCCATTGCTTTCAGGGCTCTGGTTTTTTCCTTCCCTGCAACTGAGAGCTGTTTCATGAGGCTGTATGCAGACGTTCCTACAAATCCCCTAGCTCCAATTTCTGCAGTGAGGACTTTGACCTGATAGCCTTCTCTCCTCAGGCTGTTTGCCAGATCAGCATACTTTTCAGTCTTGTAGATTTGAGCTGCCTCCATTCTGTTTTCATATGGCACCGTGAGCTCGATCATGATCAGCTGCTTGGTTGACTTAGAGTGGACTACTATGTCTGGTCTCATGCCACTCTTGCTGATGATTTCTGGGTGACTCTTCCATTCTGGGAGGTCTGCAGTGCACTCCCAGTCATCTGCCCCGTCCAGCAGACTCTGCCTGCATGTTTCGAGTGGCACTGTTGTTCTTGGCCATGATTTGCTGCCTCCTGCCGTGAAGAATGTTGCGGGTGCTTTTGGAGTCCTGATTCTCCCTTTTGTGGTGTTGGTACTGGCCCAGACTACTTGTACAATCTCTTTGAGCACTTGGTTGTGCCTCCATGTGTACCTTCCTTGAGCCAGGGCTACTTTACATGAGCTTAGAACATGCTCCACTGTTTGTTTTTCATGGCAGAGGGGGCATGCAGGATCGTCTGTTTTCCCCCACTTCACCAGGTTTGCATTTGGGGCAGAAGGTCATATGCAGATCTGAGAATGAAGCTGATCCTGAGAGGGGCCATGTGCCAAATGTCATTCCAAGTGAGACTTCTTTGGAGTGCATTCTCCCACGTTGTCCATTGCCCTTGCTGGCTCTGCTGGACTGCTTTTTGGAGTCTTTTTTGGTCTTCTTCTTTTCTCATCTCCTGAATCATCATGTCTCTTTTGGCTTTTCCTTTGGCCTTTGACCACCATTCAGTTTTGGTCACCCCCAGTCCTTGTCTGTTGGTCTGTGTGTGTCCTGTTATTTCTCTGATCTTGAGACTTTCTTTGCAGAATCCATCGCCTCTTGAACTTTCCATTTTCTGCCTGTCTTCAGCTGGGCTTGATTGCTTCTACCACCTTGTCTCCTGAGTCTTCCAGCATGCTTTGAAGTCTGATCTTCCCTGCTTTGTATTCCTCCAGGATGGATTTCAGTGGTAGTTTCAGCTTTGCTTGGCGACAGTACAGCGCGATGTCAGTCAGACAGGGTGGGACACCAAGCCATTTCCTTGTGAACTTGTTGATTTTGGCTTCCATTGCCTCAACTGTGCTGGTGCAGATGTCGTATATCATCAGAGGCCATAGGAGCTTTGGTATCAGCATGAACTGCAGACACCAGACCTTGTATTTGCCAGGGAGCCCACACTGGTCAATGGTCTCCAAGCCTTCTTCCGCCATCTGCTTGGTTTCTTTTGCTCTTTGTGTGTCTTTCAGCGTATCATCATACCATCTTCCAAGGCTCTTGACTGGTTCTTCTGTGACTGTTGGAATGGCCTGGTTGGCAACACTGAAGACCACAGATTCGGCCACTTTTCCTTTCCTCAGTGAGAGACTCCGTGATTTCTTTGGCTTGAACTGCATTCTGGATGAGGCAACTATGTCGTCCAGCCTCTCCAGCACATGACGTGTCTCGTCTTCTCTGGATGAAATCACTGTAGTGTCATCCATGAAGGCCTTGAGAGGAGGCATCTTGTATCCATCGCCAAGGTCTGTTTGTCTCGCGTTGTTTGTTGCTGCTTTCAAGATGAGTTCCATTGCCAGCACGAACAGTATTGGGGAAATTGCACATCCCATTGCGATGCCCACTTCTAAGTTGATCCAATCTGTTGTGTACTCCTTGGTAGAGAACCGCATTGAGAAGCCATTGAAGTACTTCTTGAGCATGTCGCGGATGTTCTTTGGCACATGGTACATCTCAAGAGCCAACTGTATCATCTCATGGGGCACAGATCCATATGCGTTTGCCAGATCAAGCCACACTACGTCCAGGTCTCTCTTTTCTGTTTTTGCTTTTTGGATTGCGTCCCAGATCATTGTGGCGTGTTCTACACAGCCAGCCCGCCTGGGATGCCACCTTTCTGGACTGACACATCCAAGTACTTGTTTTCCATCAGGTACTTGGTCAGCCTTGCTGCCATGACAGAGAAGAAGATTTTCCCTTCGACGTTCAGTAGTGATATTGGCCTGAACTGGCTGATGTCACTTGCGTTTTGCTCTTTGGGGATGTACACACCATCTGCCGTCATCCACTGGCCGCTGATCTTCTGGTTTCTCCAAGCCGATCGCAGCAACCTGTGGAGCCACTCCAGCACCTTGGGACATTTCTTGTAAAGCTGGTAAGGTATTCCGTTTGGCCTGGTGATGATTTGGCTCTGGCTTTGTCGACCACCTTCTTGATTTCCGCCAACGTTGGAGGCTTGCCATTGAACTGTTCCTCAGGGTTGGTTGCCACACCAGACCTTGAATGTCGAGTGGTGCTTTGCTCTGTGAGTCAGAGTATGTTTTCCTCAGATGCTGCTCAAGAACTCCTTTGTCCACACTTAGGGTCCCAGATTTTGGCTGCTCAAACAGTGTTCTGGCAAACTGAAGGGGTCTCTGAAGAAGCGCTCTTGTGTCTTCTTCTTTTTGCTCTTCCTCTTTCTCGCAGATTCCGCTTTGCTGAGGGCGCTGTGTTTTTCTTTCAGGTCTTCCCACAGTTTTTCCAAGCCTTGTTTTTCAGCTGGCAGTGCGGTCTTCATTTGCTTCTTGAGGTTGTTCTTTTGGACTCTGATCTTGTCCATCTTTTCTTGGCGTCTGGATTTCTTTGGAGGTGTTTTCTCTTTGGGTAGTTTTACTCCATAGGCGTCTCTACATGTGGCATACACAATGTCCCCATATGTGGCTAGTTTGTGTTCAAGGTGCTTTTCCCTATCAGTGCATCGAGTCTTTGGACGATTTTTGCATCCAGTTTCTCCCAATCTTCAGTTTCGTTTGCTCGTGGCAGGTTGAGTTTCAGGCGCCTGGCATCGAGGGCCTGTGCAAATTCCTCATCCGAACCAACAGCGTGGATGTCCTTGGCACTGTGGTTTAAATCCTGGCCTTGGTCTTCCGACGTCTTATCTGCTGATGCAGTGCGCTGCTGCTCATTCAGATGAGTCTTCACACATCCCATCTTTGTTCGGTGGATCTTCATGCCACGGGGGTAGCGAAACGCTTTCCACAGACACATGGATATTCCATTTGGTCCATGTTCATAGTCCGTTTGGGATTTGCAGTCGTGATTGGTTGAGCACCGATGGATTCATCATTCTCTCCCCCTTTCGGTGAATCCTGGGAGCATCTTTTCCTTTTATTCTTCGTAGCCACATGTTTAAGGCAAAGTGGGAGCCAGCCCACAGAGCCCTTGGTTCTGGTCTTTCCCAGTGTCCTCCGGTCTTTCCCGGACGTCCTCCGGCCTATTCCCGGAAGTCAATGGTTTACCCATGCATCAGTAAAAGAAACTCGTGGAGAGCGTGGCAGCAGAGAGTCCTCAGAAGAGAAGCCCCCTTCAAGCAAGTGTTTCGGCCCTTATCTCCTGACACTCTAGGGGGGTTGGGCCACACCTGGTTCATGACTCCGGATGATGTCCCTCTGCTGCCCCTTTTTTTTTTTGTTTCCCATCTTGGGACGAGCCATGGCTGGGATTCGAACCCATGACCCTCTGGAGATGCTCATTTTCCACTTAATGACTCGCGCTTTAACCACTGAGCCACAGGGACACCTGATATTTGTAGGAAATTAAGCCTTATGAAGTTCACTTTTGTTCCTCCTTGACCAGATCCAGCTTGAACACCTCTCTGCCGCTTCTGCCATTGCTTTCAGGGCTCTGGTTTTTTCCTTCCCTGCAACTGAGAGCTGTTTCATGAGGCTGTATGCAGACGTTCCTACAAATCCCCTAGCTCCAATTTCTGCAGTGAGGACTTTGACCTGATAGCCTTCTCTCCTCAGGCTGTTTGCCAGATCAGCATACTTTTCAGTCTTGTAGATTTGAGCTGCCTCCATTCTGTTTTCATATGGCACCGTGAGCTCGATCATGATCAGCTGCTTGGTTGACTTAGAGTGGACTACTATGTCTGGTCTCATGCCACTTTGCTGATGATTTCTGGGTGACTCTTCCATTCTGGGAGGTCTGCAGTGCACTCCCAGTCATCTGCCCCGTCCAGCAGACTCTGCCTGCATGTTTCGAGTGGCACTGTTGTTCTTGGCCATGATTTGCTGCCTCCTGCCGTGAAGAATGTTGCGGGTGCTTTTGGAGTCCTGATTCTCCCTTTTGTGGTGTTGGTACTGGCCCAGACTACTTGTACAATCTCTTTGAGCACTTGTTGTGCCTCCATGTGTACCTTCCTTGAGCCAGGGCTACTTTACATGAGCTTAGAACATGCTCCACTGTTTGTTTTTCATGGCAGAGGGGCATGCAGGATCGTCTGTTTTCCCCCACTTCACCAGGTTTGCATTTGAGGGCAGAAGGTCATATGCAGATCTGAGAATGAAGCTGATCCTGAGAGGGGCCATGTGCCAAATGTCATTCCAAGTGAGACTTCTTTGGAGTGCATTCTCCCACGTTGTCCATTGCCCTTGCTGGCTCTGCTGGACTGCTTTTTGGAGTCTTTTTTGGTCTTCTTCTTTTCTCATCTCCTGAATCATCATGTCTCTTTTGGCTTTTCCTTTGGCCTTTGACCACCATTCAGTTTTGGTCCCCCCCAGTCCTTGTCTGTTGGTCTGTGTGTGTCCTGTTATTTCTCTGATCTTGAGACTTTCTTTTGCAGAATCCATCGCCTCTTGAACTTTCCATTTTCTGCCTGTCTTCAGCTGGGGCTTGATTGCTTCTACCACCTTGTCTCCTGAGTCTTCCAGCATGCTTTGAAGTCTGATCTTCCCTGCTTTGTATTCCTCCAGGATGGATTTCAGTGGTAGTTTCAGCTTTGCTTGGCGACAGTACAGCGCGATGTCAGTCAGACAGGGTGGGACACCAAGCCACAATTTACTTATTTCTTCTTCACGCTGATCGATGAGGCTGAGGAGGATGAAAACGCAAGCCTGAGGCGGCTGTACTCTACGCTCACTTGCATGATAAATCCCGGCGTCAACCAGGCCTGAGAGATACAGACACCTGTGAGGTTGGTCAGGACAGCAGTGTGATTCCAGTTTTTCCACAGCAAACTCATCATTGGATAGGAGCTGGTCCAGGCAGAACAATCCCACAGGTTTTCCTGAGAATCGAACCTACTATCTGCCAGCCGGGAGTCAGCGCCACTGCGCCACTGTACCAAGTGTCTGGAATCTAGATTTGGGCTCTGAAGCCTGCTTTTTTTTCTCAAAAGGAAAAAAAACGTTTTACTTCCTTTTTCCAGCCGAATAAGCAAGAAGAGAAGGCGACAGTTACAATACGTAAGATGACAGCCACTTTAGCGTCGACAGCATAACGAGCTGACGACAATTTGTTACGCTGAGGATACATTAGTTTCATTACTTTTGTTTACTGATTTTTTTTTCAAGTAATGTTCGGCCTCTACTCGATTAACATTGTCACATAAAACCACACACGCGTGCGGGGGCGCGCTCAGAATGTCGTGAACCTCATTTTGGGTGTAAATCATGCATTGCTATATAGTGACATAAAGTATCATGAAATGTAAGAAATTTGCAGTCACCTTAATTAGTTTCAGCAGTCCATAGCACAGAGCTTGATCCTACACAAAGCGATCTGCAGCACAAAACAGTATGCAGCACAAAGCGATCTGCAGCACAAAACAGTATGCAGCACAAAGCAGTCTGCAGCACAAAGCAGTCTGCAGCACAAAACAGTATGCAGCACAAAGCAGTCTGCAGCACAAAGCAGTCTGTAGCACAAAACAGTATTCAGCACAAAGCAGTATTCGGCACAAAGCAATATGCAGCACAAAGCAGTATTCGGCACAAAGTAGTATGCAGCACAAAGCAGTATGCAGCACAAAGCCACACAAAGCAGTCTGCAGCACAAAGCAGTATGCAGCACCAAGCCACACAAAGCAGTCTGCAGCACATAGCAGTATGCAGCAC
>CM031610.1:1331896-1341896 GCA_018398815.1 Conus ventricosus
GATGACATGTGGCTCACTTTAAACTGAACCAGTCTTGTCAATGTGTGTGCTGGTGATTGATGATTTCACGTTGGTCACTGGTACCGGAACGTTTCTTTATCCTGTGATGACGAATGATGAAATGGATTGACCTGTTCTTGCCTGCAGCTGAGGGAAACTGATGTGCGGTCACTGAACCTTCATCTGCTGATGATCAAGATGACGGCGGATCGCTTGTCCTCTGTTTCTTCTCACGGGCCATTTCAGTGCAATTACTCTCACGCCTCTCATAGCGGTTCCCCCCCCCCTCCTCCCCTCTCCTCTCTCTCTCTCTCTCTCTCTCTCTCTCTCTCTCTCTCTCTCTCTCTCTCCACAGCCATATCCAGACCCTTCCCGCCATAGCCCCAGCACCAGCAATCCACAAGGAGCAGTCGATGTCAAGTCGTTATGAGCAGACCGACAGAGCAGCCTGCACAACTGCGATCACTTGGTAGTGTTCCATGGTGCCTGTTCTGATCCAACAGTCCCCACTGTCACACACCTGCAGAGCCGCAGACCCAGCATGATGATGTCTGCCTGTAGAGGGCGCCACCATCGACGTCCGTGGATACGCCCATGCACTGGCCATACCGCGACCTCAACACTAACTCCCCAAGGCATAGACATGAAGATCACTAACTCCCCAAGGCATAGACATGAAGAAAACACTAACTCCCCAAGGCATAGACATGAAGAGGAACACTAACTCCCCAAGGCATAGACATAGTAGAGGAATGCTAACTCCCCAAGGCATAGACATGAAGAGGAACACTAACTCCCCAAGGCATAGACATGAAGAGGAACACTAACTCCCCAAGGCATAGACATGAAGAGGAACACTAACTCCCCAAGGCATAGACATGAAGATCACTAACTCCCCAAGACATAGACATGAAGAGGACACTAACACCCAAGACATAGACATGAAGAGAACACTAACTCCCAAAGGCATAGAAATGAAGATCACTAACTCCCCAAGGCATAGACATGAAGAGGAACACTAACTCCCCAAGGCATAGACATGAAGATCACTAACTTCCAAAGGCGTAGACATGAAGAGGACACTAACTCCCCAAGGCATAGACATGAAGAGAACACTAACTCCCCAAGGCATAGACATGAAGATCACTAACTCCCCAAGGCATAGACATGAAGAGGACACTAACTCCCCAAGGCATAGACATGAAGAGGAACACTAACTCCCCAAGGCATAGACATGAAGATCACTAACTCCCCAAGGCATAGACATGAAGAGAACACTAACTCCCCAAGGCATAGACATGAAGAGGAACACTAACTCCCCAAAGCATAGACATGAAGAGGAACACTAACTCCCCAAGGCATAGACATGAAGAGGAACACTAACTCCCCAAGGCATAGACATGAAGAGGAACACTAACTCCCCAAGGCATAGACATGAAGAGGAACACTAACTCCCCAAGGCATAGACATGAAGAGGAACACTAACTCCCCAAGGCATAGGCGTGAAGAGGAACACTAACTCCCTAAGGCATAGACATGAAGAGGAACACTAACTCCCCTAGGCATAGACATGAAGAGGAACACTAACTCCCAAGGCATAGACATGAAGAGAACACTAACTCCCCAAGGCATAGACATGAAGAGAACACTAACTCCCCAAGACATAGACATGAAGATCACTAACTCCCCAAGGCATAGACATGAAGAAGAGCACTAACTCCCCAAGGCATAGACATGAAGATCACTAACTCCCCAAGGCGTAGACATGAAGAGGAACACTAACTCCCCAAGGCATAGACATGAAGAGGAACACTAACTCCCCAAGGCATAGACATGAAGAGGACACTAACTCCCCAAGGCATAGACATGAAGAGGAACACTAACTCCCCAAGGCATAGACATGAAGAGGACACTAACTCCCCAAGGCATAGACATGAAGAGGACAATAACTCCCCAAGGCATAGACATGAAGAGGAACACTAACTCCCCAAGGCATAGACATGAAGAGGAACACTAATCCCCAAGGCATAGACATGAAGAGGACACTAACTCCCCAAGGCATAGACATGAAGAACACTAACTCCCCAAGACATAGACATGAAGAGAACACTAACTCCCCAAGGCATAGACATGAAGAGGACACTAACTCCCCAAGGCATAGACATGAAGATACTAACTCCCCAAGGCGTAGACATGAAGAGGAACACTAACTCCCCAAGGCATAGACATGAAGAGGACACTAACTCCCCAAGGCATAGACATGAAGATCATTAACTCCCCAAGGCGTAGACATGAAGAGGAACACTAACTCCCCAAGGCATAGACATGAAGAGAACACTAACTCCCCAAGGCATAGACATGAAGAGGAACACTAACTCACCAAGGCATAGACATGAAGAACACTAACTCCCCAAGGCATAGACATGAAGAGGAACACTAACTCCCCAAGGCATAGACATGAAGAGGAACACTAACTCCCCAAGGCATAGACATGAAGAGGAACGCTAACTCCCCAAGGCATAGACATAAAGATCACTAACTCCCCAAGGCATAGACATGAAGAGGAACACTAACTCCCCAAGGCATAGACATAAAGATCACTAACTCCCCAAGGCATAGACATGAAGAGCAATTGGAAACAGACAGACCCCCCCCCCCCCCCCCCCACCTCCCCAAAAAAAAAAGAAAAGGGGGGGGGGAGAGAAGGAGTGAAGGAGGGGAAAGAAAGAAAAAGAGAAGGAAAAAAGAATCTGCACTTTAGGGTTCCATTGCCATTTTCACCAACCAATATTCTACAATTACAGTCGTTTGACAGAAAAATGACGCGCTTACGAGGGATAAAAAAGAAACAAAATAGTTGCGGATTAAGAAGTAAAAAAAAAAAAAAAAAATGGAAGCACGGCGTCCTTGTAACCATTTGCATCCAATGGAGGAGTTCTCTTGGATGCAACCACCCCCCCCCCCCCCCCCCCCCCCGCGGCCCACATCCCTCCATCCCTGATCTAAGAAACCCACGCAGTAATATAAGCAGGACTCTCTCTCTCTCTCTCTCTCTCTCTCTCTCTCTCTCTCTCACAGATTGTAAGACTAGGCTTTGGCCTAAAATCTTCATCCTTGGGTATTAAAGATCAATCAATCAATCTCTCTCTCTCTCTCTCTCTCTCTCTCTCTCTCTGATCTGATCCAATAGGCCGATGGCCTTACTGAATAAAACGTCTGAAGTCTAAACTCTCTCTCTCTCTCTCTCTCTCTCTCTCTCTCTCTCTCTCTCTGCGGTATTACAGATGACAGATGTGTTCTGATTACATTGATTCAGTTGAGTATAGGGAAGGAGGGAGAGATGTGGGCTGGGGGGGGGGGTTGCATATGGATGAATTTTTCAAAGGATGCGAATGGAAACAATGGCACAGCAGTCGCAGTTATAAAAGGGTTTTTTTTTTTTTTTTTTTTTTTTTTTTTTTTTAAATTAGCCCGTGATTTTTGTCAGCCGAATAGAAAACTTGTTTGCGGATAAGTTCGATGGAACGTGAACGTACAGTCTCAACAACAACAACAACAACAACAACAACAACAACAACAACAACAACAACAACAACAAAAAGATGAATTGGAAGCAGGTCAGCATCAAAACATAGTATGAAAGGCCACAGAGTTGGGGACCTTGAAGCTGATCGATCAGGATGAGAATCGTGTACATGATGCTACAGACTTCCATTGTGTTCCAATCGGAGACTACACGACAGGGCTGTAGTCTTCTCTTGCTCTCATAATGCACCCTGGCGTCAAGTAGGCCCGACGACAACGACGATGACGACGACAACAATAATGACGATGACCACGACGACGAGGATGATGATGACGACAACAACGATTACGACGACGACGAGGAGGAGGAGGAGGATGACGACGACGACGACGACGATGATGGTGATGATGACGTTGATGATGATGACGTTGATGATGATGATGATGATGATGATGATGATGATGATGACTGTCACGAGTTTGTCACGAGGCCTATGACGATTGACCCATCTAGGGTGGTGGAATTATTCATTTACTTATTGTCGTTGTTGTTGTGTATCCGTCCCTTAATGTGGCTTGTGGTGTGTTTGCACCTTAATGTCGTTCAGCTCAGGTTAGGTTTACTTTCTCTCTCTCTCTCTCTCTCTAATTCCACTGCCCGTGCAATTCATCCTGCAGGTTCACGGGTGGCTGGTACCTTTCTCTTTAACTGGCTGTCTCTATCGGCCTCTCACCTGTCTTTTTACCTGCCGCACGTGCAACATTCCTCTTAGGCTTGAGGTATTCTCACTGTGACGTAGGGTGGCATGTTGGCCGCCATCGCTTAGGCAGGTTTTCTCTTCACTCGAGCGGAAGATGTCTCTGGGAGCGCCTGCTCCGGTTCTGGTTCTTCACCACTTCGTCGAAGGTACGGTCGGTACCTTCATTCCTACAGTCGGCCTGTAGGGGAGGGACATCACATCATCTCTTTTCCGCATCTGCTCTGCTGGTCCTCTCGACTGGACAGAGGGCAGAGAGTCGCTTGACCCGCCACTTCTGGGTCACCCACGGGTAGCTGGTAAGCATCAGTTTCGTGGTTTGTTTGTTGTTGTTTTTTTGTTGTTGTTAGCCGGCTAATTCTTCTCTTTTGCGCAATTTTCTTTTGTTTTCAAAATTATAAAAGAAATATTGTTTGAGACCACTTTTTCTGGTTAATTCAATCTTTAACCTGGCCAGTCAAAATTATATCCAAAAGTCTTTCTCCTTTTTATGCATCTGGTGATGCGGTAGTCGGTGGGGATGAGGGAGAACCTGGTGATTCAGGGTTGGTACTTGCTTGGTCTCGCTCGTCCGCCCCTGTCACAATCACCGGTCTCTTATTCTTCGGCCACCGTCTGTTTGTGTGTGCAAGGGGAACGAGTTCTATGTTTGCGAGCGTGCGTACGCATGATTAGTCGTTTGGATGCGTGGTTGGAGAATTGTGTCATTTTGAAATGTTGCTATAAAATGTGGGAATAATTGTGCCATTGAATTATTATTATTTGCAAATGTGGTGGCGGTCATAAAGCAATGGTTGCTGTATTAGTTCAGTTCCTAAGAAAGGAAAATGTTGAACGTGAGTGAGGGAAGGATGAAGATATAATTTGCTATTCATGTGTTTAGCCTGTGAATGTAATCTCTTACCTGCTTCGTGTGAGGAGACCTTTAGCGAACATTCCTCAGTTGGTTTGTTTACTGTGTTATGCTCCGGTCTGTGTTGAGCTGGTGTATTCAGCAAACCTCCCCTCGCCCATCATGCGAGGGGCTGTTAGGATTTAACAGCATATGCCAGACCGTACTGACTGCGGGGTTCCAGTACCCTTCCTTCTTTCCTTCCAGTTCCTTCCGTGTCCTCTCCTCCCGGGGGGATTCACCCGAAGCTTGCGCTGTTGGGGCCGCGCACTGGTTGAGGAGCACGTGGACTTTGCTGGAGGATCCCGACCCCTGTCCGGGACCTTCAGCGACAACGCCGCGTCCCACGGGACGCGTTCTCCACGGTCCTCGGACTTCCTACAGCCCGTGACACCAGTGTGGTTCGCTCTGTGTCGTGCAATTTGGGTGTGTGTGTGTGTCAATGGTGTCGGAATTGAAAGACACTTCGTTCAAGAACCGACCCGGTTTGGGGCACCTGATGCGACTCGGTGCTCACAGTGGACTTTGGAGAGGCAGGGGTGTGGGGGAACCACACGAAGCACGGAAAGGAATGTGTGCTGGAAAGGCTTATTTATGATTTATGGTTATGTTTGTTGTGCGTTGAAATGCTTGTTTGCGACTATGTGTGATGTTGTTGTGTGTGTTGAAATCTTATTGTGTGTATGCGTTGAGTGTTGAAATGCTTGATTGTGATTGTGCATGTTGTGTGTGTTGGAATGCTTATTTGTGACTATGTGTGTGTTGTGTGAATAATGGGGTTGTATCGTAATCTTCTTGTGTGGTCTCTGCGGGCGTGTGAGTTCAGTCACATCCTGTCACTCCCATCTAAACCGATCCTGATCAGGGCAGACCTCCAGGGTCGGTCGTGACAATGACGATGAGGTGGATGATGAACGTGAGATGATGACGTATGTGATGAGATGGATGATGGAGATGGAGACGGACGACAACGACGACGGACGACGACGACGACGACGATGATGGCAGCTGGTCATTGGCCTAACTGATGACATCATCCACGCTATGCAGTGATCTGCTGCTGCAGAGGTCGGTGATGCCCTGACCATGGTGATTACAGCGGCACATACACAGCATCATGTGACGGCCGGGGGACGGCAGTGGGAGGAGGGGAAAAGGGGGGGTGGGGGGGTGGGGGGGGGGCAGACCTCAAAATGACCTGTCCAGTGATTGTCAATTGCTCGTGACAGCGGGGGGAGGAAAGAGTTAGGGATTGGGCGAGGGGCAGAGCGAGGGTGGGAGTGGTGGTAGGGGTGGGTGGGGGGGGGTGATCGGAGCGGTGTTAGCTTCAAAGTGACAGTGATTAATAAACGAGAGAGAGAGAGAGAGAGAGAGAGAGAGAGGGTGAGAGAGGGGGGGGGAGGAGGAGGAGGAGGACAGAGAGAGACGAGAGTCAGAAAGCTGAGAGAGAGAGAGAGAGAGAGAGGAAGAGAGAGAGAGAGGGAGGAGACGAGCGAGTGAGAGAGACAGAGAGAGAGAGGAGCGAGCGAGTGAGAGAGACAGAGAGAGGGAGCGAACGAGAGAGAGAGAGAGAGAGAGAGAGAGAGAGAGAGAGAGAGGGAGGGAGGGAGGGAGGAGAGAGAGAAAAAGACAGAGAGAGAGAGAGAGGGGAGAGCGAGGAGGAGAGGAGAGAGAGAGAGAGAGAGAGGAGAGAGAGAGAGAGAGAGAGAGAGAGGGGGGGGGTGGACGGATACAGGACAGGACAGTGAGTGTAGTGGAGGGATCACACCACGCGATGTGGACAGGGGGATTTCTCAGGCGAGAGGATAACGATCTGCTGACGCCAGTCCTACCACCACCGATCAGTGTAGAATCTCACAATAGCAGGAATGAAAGCATTTTTGTGTGTGTGTGTGTGTGTGTGTGTGTGTGTGTGTGTGTGTGTGTGTGTGTGACAGAACGCCATGAATGCAAGCATTTTTGTTAACCTTTATTATGGAATATTAGAAATGAAAGCGAATTTATTTCTTTACCAGCGAACATTAAAAAGCAAAGCAAAGTTGTTGTTTTTGTTTTTAATCTCACCAGCAAACACTGATGATGAACGCGCGATATTTACATTTATGAGGCAATGTTAGGAATGAAAGCAGCTAGTTTTCCCATTTGCCTGGAAAGATCCGAAATGAGTTCTCTTTCCTAGTAGAGAAAAATCAGGAATTCAAGTTTTTGTTTTTAAAAGGGAACATTAGAAATACAACAAATAAAAAAACGAACGGGGGGTGGGGGGGGATGGAAAGGGGGGAGGAAGGGATGTTTTTTCGTATGACAGATGAGGAACAAAAGCAAGGCAAGGATTGTATTTATGTTGACAGGGAACATTAGGAATGAAAGCATTTTTTAAAGTTAACTAAATAACATTATGTATGAAAGCAAGTTTTTTTGTTGTTTTTTGTTGTTGTCAAGAGACGTTAGGAATAAACGCATATTTTGCCTTTACCGAGCAATATAAGGAATGCAAACAAGTTTCTTGTTTGTGCCTATACCAGGGAACATTGAGAATGAAAACAGGAATTCTTTCAACATTTACCGGAGAACATGGGATACCAAAAACATTTTTGCTACCTTTACTGGGGAACATTAGGAATGAAAGCAAGGATTTTTACCCTTACCTGGGAGCATTAACAACGAAAGCAAGGATTTTTACTTTTACCTGGGAGCATTAAAAATGAAAGCAAGGGTTTTTATCTTTACTCGGGAGCATTAAAATGAAAGCAGGGGTTTTTATCTTTAGCTGGGAGCATTAACAACGAAAGCAGGAGGTTTATCTTAACCTGGGAGCATCAAAAATGAAAGCAAGGGGTTTTATCTTTACTTGCGGGAATTAAAAATGAAAGCAAGAGGTTTGTCTTTACCTGGGAGCATTAAAAATGAAAGCAAATGGTCTGTCTTTATCTGGGAGCATTAAAAATGAAAGGAAGGTTTTTATCTTTACCTGGGAGCATTAAAAATGAAAGCAAGAGGTTTGTCTTTACCTGGGAGCATTAAAAATGAAAGCAAATGGTTTGTCTTTATCTGGGAGCATTAAAAATGAAAGGACGATTTTTATCTTTACCTGGGAGCATTAAAAATGAAAGCAGGAGGTTTATCTTTACCTGGCAGCATTTGATCCCTTCAGCGCAAGGTAGGCGGTGATTGCTCGTTCATTTTCATCGTCCTGTTTGTTTGTATCTTGCGTGAAGAAGACCTAAGAGGTCGAAACACGTCGTGTTTTGCCTGGTGACTCGTTTGTCCGCGTTTCTCTTGGCGGTTTGCTAACATTTATTTAAGATTTGTTTAGACTTCCGCCTGCAGTCGTCTCACTTTGCGACCAGATCAAACGTGCAAGTTTGTATTATACAATGTCATTTCCAAAGCTGTGGCCAGTGACCATGCATATCAACTGTAGTTTTCCTATATTCCTCTAATTAAAAGGGGGGGGGGGGGGGGATGAAACAAGTGCAAAATAAGAAACAAACCATCCAACTTAAGTTCGGGTTCATTCTACTTTCTGGTCTCAGTTTGCAAATGATTCGATATGTTTTCATCGTTGTCATTGCCTTGTCACTCCCTTTAATCCTGTGTCACATTGTTCTGGCCCCTAGTCTCCGAGGAGACTTAGCACACCAACGAGGACACGGGAGCGAACTGGGCTCTGTGCTGCCCCCCCCCCCCCCCCCCCCCCCCCCCCCCCCCTGACCCTGTCCAGCTGCTTCTTGTGGCCTTGCCTCTGCCTCAGTGTTTCCTGTCCAGCTGATTTGGAGTAATGCCCCCTTCTTTCAGCTGTTTGGAGTTATCCCCTCTTCCTGTCCTCTTGAGGGTGTCCGGGTCACGGCCTGAGGGGTGGTGCTGGACATTAGCTTTGGAAGACGGTTCTACCCAGACCCACATCCTTCTCTGTGGCCGTGTGGTCACGTGCTCTTCTCACGGTTTTCCCCCACATCTCCTTACCGCTGACTCTGCCTGGCTAGCAGACGTGAAAATGGCGCCAAAGACAAGCGGCAATGAACGTCTGTATCTTCTGATCTACTGCAGCACTTTGCTTTTTTCTTCTTCACCTCACAGCTATCCAGGACGATTGGTTTGATGCTCAAATGGAAGGATTGCAGTGTTGTGGCTGCGTTAATTTCCCCAGAGGCTCTGCCTTGCCCGCCCTCAGTTTTGTATTAAACGCTCTGCCTCTGAAACACACGAGGAGATTCCATTGGTTTTCTTACATTTCGCATCGGAGGAATAATTCCGTCTAATGGCAAGACATTTGTTTTGTCAAAGGAATGGTTTGTTTTAGAATTCGAAATGTGCACAGTACAATAGCCAGTAGGATTATTTGCTTACTGATTTGTGGTCGTTTTTGTACATACACATATTTTCTGCTTTTATGCATTTTGAATAGAGTTTATTCATATCCGAATTCCTTTTGTTTTAATAATGTTTCAGTGCCATCTTCTAAGTGTGGTTTGTCTACCCTTGCTCTTTATGTTTGTTAGTTCACCCCCATGAAGTCGTAGTGAATTTTGTTCTGGGTACACTGTGACCTGTAGAGGAGCCATACCGGTTCGATTCGGGTAATTTTGACACAAGTGCATCAGCTCCATCACCGTAAGGAATGCATTTACAGATCAGATATCTACCCCTATCATCCTATGTTTAACAAAGAACTGTGTGTGAATCTTGGTTGTCTTGCCATGGTCCATTGAAAGCAATCTACCGAGCCGATATTGACAAATGTTTGATGGATTAGACAGTGGGATGAACTTGTATCCAAACCTAGATTTAATATTTGTTTTCAGTTACCGTGACCCATGTTCTA
>CM031610.1:1346896-1354396 GCA_018398815.1 Conus ventricosus
TTCGTTATCGTAATCTTCAGCTCATGAAATCCTGGTGGTGGTTTATACGGTTCTCTTTTGGGCATTTTCAGCTGAAATCACGTTTTTCTTGTAATTTCTCTATTATATTTTTTGCAACGTCCTTCACAAGGAAGAAACATTTGATTAAAGCAGTGAAGCCCTTCAGCGAGGATCGACTTCAAACAGGAGATATCTGGAAGCCTGCCATCTCTCAAAGGACAGGCAACTTCAACAGTTCCGCACACTGCAGCCAGCATGTCTGCCAGCAGTGTGAGGAAAACAAGACGAAAGCGTGAAAAGGTCGTAAGACGACTTCTAAAAGGACACAAAGAGGGGAAGGGATACAGTAGAAACTCCACAGGTATGTGAAAAGTGTGGCTTTCCCAGCCAATGCAAAGTTTGGTGCCTCTTCATTTTGATGCCAAAATTCCTCCGGCCTATACTGACGCACGGTATCATCACTAGTACAGTGGAATCGATGGACACCGAAAAGCACAATCAGACACGAGCATGAATTTGTGTCCTGTTTAGTTTTACTAGCTCCACCGTCGCCAAACAAACCTAAAGTTACCCCCGAAATCCACTGTCGTGATACTCAAAGTAGGAAAACCAAGGACAGCATTACCCATGCTTGACAATTCGACAAACAAACCTAAAGCTACATCTGGAATCCATTGTCGTAAACTTCAAAGCGTGAAAAAGCAAGGACAACATTATCCATGCTTGAAAACTTGAGAGACTAGGTTGTGAGAGCAGTGCAGCCCGAGTCAAACACAGAAAGAAACTAAAAAGTTCAGAAGACAGTGTTGGAAGCAAAGGAAAGGAAATGGAAAGTTCAGGAGGCAGTGTTGGAAGCAAAGGAAAGGAAATGGAAAGTTCAGGAGGCAGTGTTGGAAGCTAAGGAAAGGAAATGGAAAGTTCAGGAGGCAGTGTTGGTGGCAAAGGAAAGGAAATGGAAAGTTCAGGAGGCAGTGTTGATGGCAAAGGAAAGGAAATGGAAAGTTCAGGAGGCAGTGTTGGTGGCAAAGGAAAGGAAATGGAAAGTTCAGGAGGCAGTGTTGATGGCAAAGGAAAGGAAATGGAAAGTTCAGGAGGCAGTGTTGGTGGCAAAGGAATGGAAATGGAAAGTTCAGGAGGCAGTGTTGATGGCAAAGGAAAGGAAATGGAAAGATCAGAAGACAGTGGTGGTGGCATAGGAAAGCCTTGAGATCAGGGATTTAACAGGACATACAGGACTGGCATCAACAGCAATGAAATGGTAATGAACGGTAAAGTGGCAAGCCAAACGAAGCATGTCAGCACAAGACATCCAAAGAGGAGAGGATGCCAGAGGAAAGCAGACACAACCCAGCAAGACTGACAGAGTCTGTGGACACGTGGAAAAGTGAGCACCAAAGAATTCTCAGCTGCAATGAAATTCTGCATATGGCTCCCCTCAAGATCTGTCTCATCATCAGATGTATGTATGACCACCTGCTCTCTAGTACGCGCCCTCTCTGCTTATACAAAGAAAGACATGTTCTAAGCGCATGCAAATCAGTGCTAGTCTGAGGACGGTTCGCACAAGGGAAAACTTCTTTTCTTCTTCCTTAAAAGCTGGTGCACTCAAAAATGAGTAGGTCACCAGCGCGCATGTAAAAAAAGAGAATGCGACTCAGCCTGTTGGCCCCTGGAGCAAAATTTGGCAACAAGGGGGTCGCACATGATATTTGAAAGATTAAAAGCAATGGCCAGGTTAAGGCGAAGGTAACCATGAAATATATGGGAAGTTAAAATAGAAAAGTCAATCAATATGCAGATCTCAAGATTGTGTTATCAATTTGATTTTTAAAAGAGACTGCATTTGTGGCAATCTTGATGGCACCCGGCAGTGAGTTCCACAGCCTTACAGTACTAGAATAAAACGAATGTAAATGGCTGTCAATATTTGATACAGGTATGGCATAAGATTGACCGCCACTCCTGGTGCTACTTCTATTAAATACTAGTTGTTCCATTGGGATATCAATTAGTTTAGCTCTGCCTTTGAAGAAGGTATTAAGTTTAATAAAGGCTCTTCTCTCTTCTAAGGGTTTCCATTCTTCTTCTTCTTCTTCGTTCGCTTCCCATTAGATGAGCAGCCCGGTGTCATCGATGAAGGCTGCCGTCCACCGCAGCTCCTCCGGGGTGCCGTACAACTTGGCTTCCACTGCTGTCGGTGTTGGCCAGTACTTCCTTCTGGATGCTGCATGCGTCATACAGTCTTGAAGGATGTGGTCTGTTGTCATTAGTCCCTCACCACAAGGGCACTCTCCACTCTGTCCAATGCCAAATTTTGTGTGCATGTGGTGGTGCAGGCGATTGTGTCCAGTCCTCAGGCGGAAGATCTTGACCTGTTCCCGTCGTCCCAGCAAATGGTATTTGTCTTCTGGGTTGTGTTTGGGGTGCTGGAGGTGCCACTTTATTCCTTGCTGTGCCTTGATGATTGTCTTGATTTCATCATATGACACCAGGTTGTTGGCCTGCTCCTTCTGTGCACCATCTTTTGCCAGAATATCCGCTTTTTCGTTGCCTCTGATACCACAGTGTGCTGGTACCCATTGCATCACCACTTTCTCCACTCTGGCACTCAGGGCAACAAGGGCTGAAGTAAGATGGTTCTGTTCTTTGCAGCGGGAATTCTTGAGGGCTTGGAGTACGGAGAGAGCGTCTGAGAACACCACCACCTGCCCTGTTGTTCTTATGGAGTTCTGCGAGACTGTTGTGGCTGCCTCACAGAGAGCTTCTCGCTCAGCTCGGAAGTTGGTGGAGTATTTTCCTGTTGGGATTGCAATTTCTTCATCTCCGTCTTTGTATCGGAGGAAGATTCCAGCTCCACCATCCCTCGTTGCTTCTGTGGCGGAGCCATCTGTGAAGACATGGGTCCAGTCTTCCTGGGGATACTGGTTGCAGATGTACTCCATGGCCAGGGCTTTCCTTTGGGTGTCTGACTGTGTTCTTCTCTTCTCCACTCCGGGAATGCTGGTGACGACTGTTGGGAACACCTGCCTCTTCCAAGACGGGTGGGTGACATTTGCCGGATAGGCTTTGCTTCGTGTTCCATCAAGACTGGGATCTGTCTTTCAAGGCGTCTTGACTGGTGGATGAAGCTGCCTCTTTTCAGCCGGCTCTTGGTGGGTCTGCTCATTCTGTCGTTCATTGGATGGTTTTCAAGGCGTTTGAATTTTGCTGCCTGGATGAGGATCTTTGTGTCCCTTCTGTCCTCCAATGACTGCAGCCCAGTGGTCTCCTCCATCTTCAAAATTTGGGGGTGGATCTCATGGCGCCAGTTATGACACGCTGAGCTTGGTTCTGTATCTTGTTGAGATGGTCAAGGTTTGACTTTGCAGCTGATGCCCATGCTGATGCCCCGTACTCAACTACAGGTCGGACTCTCCCTGTGTAGAGTCTCTTCAGGATACGTTCGTCAGCTCCCCAGTCCGTTCCTGCAAGTTTCCTCATGATCGCCAGTCTCAGCTTGGCCCTGCTACAGCATCTGGTGATCTGCTGTTTCCAAGTGAGCCTGCGGTCAAAGGTCACTCCCAGGTAGGTAGGTGTGGGTTCCTCTGCAAGTCTTTGGCTGTTCAGAGTCAGCTTCGCCTCTTGCTTCTTGCTGGATAGCTGAAGACTGTGTAGGTTGTTTTGCTTGTGTTGACAGAGACAAGCCATTCCTTGGTCCAGTCGCTGATCTTATTGAGCGCAGTTTGGAGGCGTACCTGTGCTGTAGTGGTGTACTCTTCGGAGCACCATAGCACCAGGTCATCTGCGTAGATCGCTCCTCTGACCCCTCTTGGCAGATCTCTGACAATGTCATCTATAAAGATGAGGAACAGCGTTGGCGAAAGGACTCCTCCTTGTGGTACTCCCTGTCTCAGCACCTTCTTCTTGCTCTTTTGGCCCTGAATCTTTACTCGGGCTTGGCGGTTGTGTAGGTACTGGCTGATCCAGGTGTACATCCTCCCAGACACACCACATCGCCGTAGTTTAAGCCTGAGTCCGTCCTTCCAGACTTTGTCGAACGCCTTCTCCATGTCAATCCAGACAGCAAGCGTGTTCTTCTTTTCTTGGAAGGCGTCCTCAATGCTTTGCGTGATGAATATTGATCTGGTCTTCTGTTGATCTGTGTTGGCGGAAGCCCGCCTGTTCAGGGCTCAGCAGCTGATATTCCTCAAGGTGCCAGACAAGCCTTGTGTTGACAAGTCTCTCCATCAGCTTTCCTAAGCAGCTTGTAAGGCTGATGGGTCTGTAGCTGTCAGCCTTCGACTTGTCCTTTCCCTTTTTGTGAATGGGGATCATGACTGCTTCCCTCCAACACTGTGGTACTGATCCTGTCTTCCAGCTGGAGTTAAAAATTGTTAGAAGGACTGCCTTGCTCTTCATCCCAAGATGCAGAATCATTTCATTGGTGATTCCATCTGGCCCAGGTGACATCTTCAGATTGAGGCTCTGCAACGCTTCCTCCAGCTCTTTCTCTGTGAAAGCTGTGGTCATGACTTCCTCTTGGGGCTCTTTCTCATGAAGTTCACCTTGGGCCCTGTGCACTGCAGCTCTATGTCAGGAGGGACTTCCAGATTGCTGATGTTTTCATAGACGTCTATGAAGTGGTCTGCTGCTTTCTTTCCAGAGAGGTAATTTACATTTTCTTGTATTGTTATTGTGGA
This sequence comes from Conus ventricosus, assembly GCA_018398815.1. Classification (NCBI taxonomy): domain Eukaryota; kingdom Metazoa; phylum Mollusca; class Gastropoda; order Neogastropoda; family Conidae; genus Conus; species Conus ventricosus. The sequence goes on from CM031610.1 coordinate 1,351,576, forward strand.
CTGATTTTTTTGTTTCGTTACTGAGGGTTCTAGCCAGTTTCCACAGCTTGCTGCCATCCTTGTCGAGATTCAGGCTTTCAGTTTTCTCTTGCCAGCTTTTCCTTGCAGCTTGTGCGCAGGACAGCTTGTATCTGGCAGTTACTTCCTTCAGCGCTATGTTGTTCTCCAGTGATGGCTGCTTTTCTGCTCGTCCCTGGCTTCCGTAACAGCATCTTCCAGATTCTGGAGTTCCTCCATCCAGTAGGGCTTGTAGTCTTTACGAGCTCCTCTTGGGATGGATTCTGTAGCAGCTTTCAAGACGGCCTTTGTGAAGTCTTGAACCATCTTGTTGAGTCCTTCTGCCTGATGTTGATTGGCTTTGTGTATGTGTCTGTGAGGGTCTCGAAGAGAGTCCAATCCGCCTTTTTATAATTCCAGCGGGGAAAACACTTTGCTTGAGGAGCCTGCAAGTTGAGGTTGATAGAGAGTTTTACGGGCTTGTGGTCACTTCCTCCAAGCTGGTTGAGGACTGTTCTTTTGGTTCTGACAAACAAGTCATTGGTGGCGAACGCTAGATCTGGTGTTGACGTGGTCATCCAGCGTCTAGAGTAGAAGGTGGGTTCATCAAACTTCTTGGTTGACGAGATGAAGATGTGTGTCAATCTCCCAATCCTCAACTTCTTCGCCTCTCTTGTCCGTCTCGTCATAGCCCCATCTCTCTGAGTGACTGTTAAAATCTCCCACCACCACACAGTTGTTGTCTGGGATGTTCATGTATGTGAGGGAAAGATCACGATCTTGAGGGCAATAGACATTGTAGATCCTGATGTTGTGTTCTTTAAGGACTATATCACCCTTGGATCTCTGCCTGTTGATTGGTGTTGATCTTGAGTTCTTGTGCGGCGATGGAATTCCGCACCAAGACAAGCACCCCTCCTTTGCTTCTTTCCTCACGGTCCAACCTGATGGTCTCGTAACCCCTCACTTGAAAGCGATGGTTTACGGTCAAATGTGTCTCTTGGACACATGCGATATCAATATTTTCTTGTTGCATCCTTTCTGCCAGGCCAAGTTTCTTCTTATGCACCCTTCTGCATTCCACTGGAGAATGTTGAGCATTCTGGCGATATTGTTTGCTTGGCATCAGCAGGAGGATGAGGTCTCCTTCTTCCTCGCATAGGCATGCGGAATTTCCTTGTCCGACCACCGACTGCTTGGGATGGGCCCCTTTGAGGCATAGGGCCCGGCTCCCGACCTCCCCGGCGGGTCTCCGAAGGTCGAGCGCCACATCGAATTTCTGTGGACTGCATCATCATGAAAGCGTAGATGCGTGGTATCGTGGTTTTAGTTTGCGCCAGTGGCCCGATACCTCCGTCTTCAGCTGGAGTTTTCTTTTGGGTGCCTCACCCTTAGCTCATGGCCCGTATGTCCTACCCTGTGAGCACAGGGGGATTGTTTTTCCGGGGATCCCACCCCCTGGCTAGAGGTTATAACGCGCCTCTTGACCGCATGATGAGCCCGTTTTAGGACACATGGGGTATTTCAGTGAGGACAACAGTGCCACCTGTTGACCCACCCCGTCCTGGTAGGAACATCGCCAGTTGGTCCGGGACTGCTTATTCGCAGCTAACCCCCATATCTGAGGGCCGTTCCCTTATCCGCCACCTGGGGACCCGCCGGGTTGGGGATGGTCGCCCCACTACTGAATTGGAGGCAGTCTGGTCCGGGGTTTCCATTCTAATTTCCTCATGTTCTTCCTAGTATTCCCTTTCTCCTGATATGGTTCCCTGTTACGAACCGTGCTGCTCTCTTCTGAATGTTTTCGAGGTTATCAATGTCCTTTTACAATGAAGGTTGCATGAAATGAACTTCTCATACTATGAAAATGACCCGACGTGAGCCTCTGTTACACTAAATATTTCTTCTCTGCAGATGCTTATTGTGGGAAACTGGCTGTGAAATCGTATTCTCCAAACCCCGAAAGCAATACAGTGATCAGGACATCGTTCATGTGTGTTCTACTGTATTATCTCCCTCTCTCTTCTTTTACCGAGTCATGTGTGTCTATTGTGTTTACGTCTGGTTGTACACAGTTCCTACAGTCTTTGAACTGTGAAAGCTGTCTTTTCGTACAGTGTGCTCTTTAATGCAGCGAGGATGTCTGTGTTTTCACACAGTCTTTACTGTGTGTGAACTGTGATGGTTATGTTTTTACATAGTCTTTACAGTATTTAATTGTAGTGTCTTTATTTTCACATAATCTGTGTAGTGTTCAGACTGCGATGTTTGTGTTTTCACATAACTTTTACTGTTTAGATTCTGGTGTCTGTCTTTTCAAATAATCTGTACAGTGTTTAGATTGTGATGTCTGTGTGTTCATATAGCTTCTGCTGTGTTTAGGTTGCGCTGTCTGTGTTTTTGCACAAGCTTTGCTGTTGGTCTGTGCTGTCTGTGTTTTGTAATAATCTCTGCTGGATTTTGACTGTTTTGTCTGTGTGTTTTCACAACCTCTGGCGTGTTTGTACTGTGCTGTCTGTTTTTTTGCACAACCTCTGCTGTGTTTGGACTGTGTTGTCTGTGTGTTCACAATTTCTCTAGTGTGTTTGAGCTGCAATGTCTGTTATGACACAATAGGAACTATGTGGAAACACAGACAACACAATTAAAACAGTTTCACATTCAATAAAAAAAAAAAGACAACAGTTTCTACTGTATGATGTCTCTGTTTTCATTAAAAGTCTAAATATCTTATCTGTGTTGTCAGAATGCTAACAAGCCTCTGCCTAGCATTGATGATGACAATAATGATGACAGGAACTGTTAAGCTTCTGCCTAGCATTGA
>CM031610.1:1359396-1374396 GCA_018398815.1 Conus ventricosus
GCAGTTATAGCATGGCATCTGTATTGAACAGGGAAGGCACTACAGTTATAGCCAGGCATCTGTGTTGAACAGGGAAGGCACTACAGTTATAGCATGGCATCTGTATTGAACAGGGAAGGCACTACCGTTATAGCATGGCATCTGTATTGAACAGGGAAGACACTACAGTTTTAGCAAGGCATCTGTATTGAACAGGGAAGGCACTACAGTTATAGCAAGGCATCTGTATTGAACAGGGAAGGCACTACAGTTATAGCATGGCATCTGTGTTTAACAGGGAAGGCACTACAGTTATAGCATGGCATCTGTGTTTAACGGGGAAGGCACTACAGTTATAGCAAGGCATCTGTATTGAACAGGGAAGGCACTACAGTTATAGCAAGGCATCTGTATTGAACAGGGAAGGCACTACAGTTATAGCAAGGCATCTGTATTGAACAGGGAAGGCACTACAGTTATAGCAGGGCATCTGTATTGAACAGGGAAGGCACTACAGTTATAGCAAGGCATCTGTATTTAACATTAGCAGGGAAGGCACTACAGTTATAGCAAGGCATCTGTGTTTAACAGGGAAGGCACTACAGTTATAGCAAGGCATCTGTATTTAACAGGGAAGGCACTACAAATATAGCAAGGCATCTGCATTGAACAGGCGTGGACCTAAAGGCAGAGACGACCCAGAAACCACTGCAGACACCAGCGTGGACAAGGAAGAGGATGACGAAGAGGGAGAGGAGCTGACCCCCACGTTACTGGACAAGGCAGTCAACGGGCAGAGGCTGCTGTCCATCCAACAGCCGGACAAAGGTCAGAACGACATGCTGACCTTCAACCACGCCTAGAACCCAGCTCCCCTCCCCTCGGAGGGCACTGCAGGGACATGTAGGACGTTCAGGGCATCCCAACGGCGGTGTGCTGACTGTATAGATGTAGACACAGAGAGAAAACGGGCCGGGAGATGATGTGATGAGTGGTGTTTGCAGGCAGAAACTTCGGGAGACCATTGAGCAGAACTCTGCATGGACCTGTTAGTTAGACAAGCACAATCTATCTGTCTGTCTTTCTATCTATCTATTTATCTTTCTATCTATCTATTCATCTAGTCTGCTAGCTAGCTAGCTAGCTGTCTGTCTGTCTGTCTGTGTATCTATCTTTCTTGCTAGCTAGCTAGCTAGTTCTCTACCTGTCTGTCTGCCAGTCTGTCTTTCTGACCATCTGTCTTTCTGCCTGTACTGTTTGTCTGTCTCTCTATCAATCTAATAAAACTAAAACGGCGAAACTGCATGGCAACAGCGTTACTTCTTCCAATATTTCGGATACAACAACATTCCTCAGGGAGCAGGGGGCAAGTGCTGTAGATTCCATTTGGTCTTTCGTCTTCCCGGATCGCTGAAACAGTCTGAAAACATGCAACATGTTTGTTCATAGTGGTTTTACTTCAAACATAGTTTTACAAATGTATTAAAATCTCATGCTCTTCACAAATCCGAAAGACACGTTTGTGTGTGTGGTTTGTTTGTTTGTTTGTTTGTTTGTTTGTTTGTTTGTGTAAACAGCATCGTGTTTAAGTCTGTGTGAATGTCAAAACAGCAAGAAGACAGAATGGGTTTAGTGTGAGTGTATGTCAAAATATTTACATGCAGTGGCATGTGTGTGTGTAAATCTGCATGCACTTCGATTTTCACGCACCCAAAAGGCAGCGTGTTCAAGTCTGTTTGCAGGTCTTGGTAGATTTGTGGAGCCAGTTTTCCCTGCGTCGTTCTAGAAGCCTTCAGAGAGACATGAATGGCACTAGTGCTGGAAGCATGATCAGCCAGCCTTGAATGCAGCTGTCTGTGGATGAGGAACACTGGCCAGGGTAGCACCACCTGCAGGTAGGGAGGTCTGGCTGGGTCGTGTGTCAGACACCTTGGGTGACAGATGTGCCGAGATGCAGGACACAGTCTTCCAGCATCTGAACAGGCTGATCTTTAGCGCGGAAACTGTGTGTTAACCTCCTCGGTTTATGTATATTCGGAGATCTCAATAAACTCCAGAAATATGTGTATTAAATGAGCAAAGCCTCGCTGCAGGAATTTTAGTTCGTAACTATACGTACGCCAGAGAATCTAGGTTTGTCTGGCGGAGGCCGAACTGGACTTGCTCCGAAAACCAGGCTTCTCTGAACTGTTCCTGTGTGAAGCTGTCTCTGTCTGAACTGTTCCTGTGTGAAGCTGTCTCTGTCTGAACTGTTCCTGTGTGAAGCTGTCCCTGTCTGAACTGTTCCTGTGTGAAGCTGTCTCTGTCTGAACTGTTCCTGTGTGAAGCTGTCTCTGTCTGAACTGTTCCTGTGTGAAGCTGTCTCTGTCTGAACTGTTCCTGTGTGAAGCTGTCTGTGTCTCACACAGGAAGAGGACGTCATGAAAAGGTGGATGGTGTTTAGCTCTTTAACCAACTGGTGAACTGTTCTTGTGTGTGATGCCTCAATGATTCTTAATGAGGTTCTGGAGAAGAGAGAGGAAGATTTTCCCGTGGAAAAGAAATAATGGAATAACCAGCATGTCTTTACTTGCTCAATTTGACAATTGAAACTGGGTTTTGTTTGTTCAGTATTCAGAGTTCACAGTGATGTGTAAATAAAGTGGAACCGATTATCCGTTCCACAGCTTACTGAACACAAGTGCGGACCCCCCCACGTCCCCCTCATCATCCCCCTCCCCCTGAAAAAAGGTCAGGGATGTAGTGACCAGCCTTGGACTTCTCAACTCCGCCAGTACTCTACTTCGGCCTGTCAGCACTTCGCGGCGTATGTGAACATTTTAATTGTTCATTAGTGGAGCAGTTCATCTTCATCAGATGAACACATTTCTGAAGGCTTCCTCTGCTTCTCTGTCAACATGCTGTGTGCCAAACGAGCTGAAAGCCAGCTGTACTGAGTGTGAAGTTTACATAGCTTACTGCACAGTGATGGGACTGTAGGCACACCTGAATAGCGGACAGTGACACGAAGATATGTCAGCATTGGTCAGTAGTGGACAGATGGATGGCGCACTGTCGGTACACTGAGTACAATGACAATGACACGTCAGCACTGGTCAGTGATGGACAGAAGAGTGACTCACTGTGGGTACACTGAGTAACGGACAGTGACACGTCAGCACTGGTCAGTAGTGGACGAATGGATGACGCACTCCCGGGGGGGGGGGGGGGTGCTTGTTCAGTGAATGGAGTCACGCCCAGGGCAGCTTTTTCCCCACCTCTCCACACAGCCTGAAGTGGTGGACAGAATCCCAGTCTTTCGGAAGAGATGATGGAGCTCTGTGTGTCGCTTTCACGTAACCCTCACACTACATACAAACCACGGCATCAAAACAGAGGAGAAGAAGGGAAATCATGTGTTATCCTGTACTGTGGTGACACGGGAGAACCAGCCTGACCTTCTCACAACGCACATGTAGGCCGAAGAAGGTGGATGCAATATGCTCTACCTACCAGAAAACTGATAGTAAATGGCTGTGCCTTCTTGGTCACTATTCGTCTTGGAGAAACCAAAAAGTTTGCAACGGAGCTCGACTGCTTTGTATCATGCTCCAAACAGAGGGTCTTAGAAATGCTCATCACACATTGTCGTATACCATGCTCGGCACAAATAGTCTGTACCATACTCAGCACATATTGTATTATGTCCAGCAAAGATTTTATCATGCTCAGCACACATTGTCTGTACCAGGCTCAGCACATATTGTATTATGTCCAACAAAGATCTTGTCATGCTCAGCACAGATTGTCTGTATCATACTCAGCGCAAATTGTCTGTATCATGCTCGGCACATATTGGGTCATAGCACAGATTTTATCCTGCCCACAATAGATGGTATCATGTGCAGCACAAATTGTTATAAATTCAGTACAGATTGTCTGTCATACTCAGCATACACTGTATCATGCCCAGAATAATTTGTATTATTCTCAGCACAGATTGTATCATGCCCAGCATAGATTGTCTGTATCATGCTCAGAACACATTGTCTGTATCATGCTCAAAGCACATTGTCTGTATCATGCTCAGAACACATTGTCTGTACCATGCTGAGAACACATTGTCTGTATCATGCTCAGAACACATTGTCTGTACCATGCTCAGAACACATTGTCTGTATCATGTTCAGAACACATTGTCTGTATCATGTTCAGAACACATTGTCTGTATCATGTTCAGAACACATTGTCTGTATCATGCTCAAAGCACATTGTCTGTATCATGCTCAGAACACATTGTCTGTATCATGCTCAGAACACATTGTCTGTATCATGTTCAGAACACATTGTCTGTATCATGCTCAAAGCACATTGTCTGTATCATGCTCAAAGCACATTGTCTGTACCATGCTCAGAACACATTGTCTGTATCATGCTCAGAACCATTGTCTGTATCATGTTTAGAACACATTGTCTGTATCATGTTCAGAACACATTGTATCATGCTCAGAACACATTGTCTGTATCATGCTCAGAACACACTGTATCATGCTCAAAGCACATTGTCTGTATCATGCTTAGCACAATAATATTGTCTGTATCATGCTCAAAGCACATTGTCTGTATCATGCTCAAAGCACATTGTCTGTATCATGCTCAGAACACATTGTCTGTATCATGTTCAAAGCACATTGTCTGTGTCATGCTTAGCACAGATTGTCTGTACCACCTCCCACACAGATTGTCTCATCATGCCCAGCACAGATTGTCTTATTATGTCCAGCATAGATTGCCTTATTATGTCCAGCACAGATTGTCTTATTATGTCCAGCACAGATTATCTTATTATGCCCAGCATAGGTTGTCTTATTATGCCCAGCATACATTGTCTTATTATGCCCAGCATAGATTATCTTATTATACCCAGCATAGATTGTCTTATTATGCCCAGCATACATTGTCTTATTATGTCCAGCATAGATGATCTTATTATACCCAGCATAGATTGTCTTATTATGCGCAGCATAGATTGTCTTATCATGCCCAGCATACATTGTCTTATTATGCCCAGCATACATTGTCTTATTATGCCCAGCATACATTGTCTTACTATGCCCAGCATAGATTGTCTTATCATGCGCAGCACAGATTGTCTTATTACGTCCAACATAGATTGTCTTATTACGTTCAGCATAGATTGTCTTATTACGGCCAGCATGCATTGTGTGTAATATGCTCAGCATAGATTTTCCGTATCAGGTTCATCAGAGATGGTCTTTATTTTGCTAAGCACAGACCGTATTATGCTAAGCACTAATTGCATTATGTTAAGAATGGATTGTATTATGCTAAGAACAGATTGTAATATGCTAAGAACAGATTGTATGATGCTAAGAACAGATTGTATTATGCTCATTAAAGATTGTCAGTATCCTGCTCAGCACAATTTGTCTGTACCATGCCCAGCACAGATGGTCTCTATCATACATAGCGCAGATTGTCTGTATTATACTTATATTGTCTGTATCATACTTAACCATCGTTGGCCGCATGGACTGTACTGGTCATTGTGCTGACTATTGTTGACTGCATACTTAACCATCGTTGGCCGCATGGACTGTACTGGTCATTGTGCTGACTATTGTTGACTGCATACTTAACCATCGTTGGCCGCATGGACTGTACTGGTCATTGTGCTGACTATTGTTGACTGCAGTCGTTGTCTGAGGTCACTGTGACCCGTCATGTCCTCCTGCTGTGGCCTAGATGTTTAACTGCCTTTACCACGTTCCTTGAGCTCCTTCATAGTATTCTTTAGTTGCTGCACATTAGTGCTATTCAATGACTGTACCATAGTCATCTTCAGTAACTTAAAATAGAACATCTCAGGAAATGCACAGCAGTGATCCTCACTGACTATGCAATTGTACTCCTCATTCACCTTACAGAAGTACTTCTCTATGACTATACAATTGTACTCCTTGCTTATCTTACAAAAGTACTGCCCTGTGACTGTGCAGGTATACTCTTTGCTTACCTTACAATAACAGTGCTCGGTGTCTATGCAATTATACTCCTTACTTTGCTCAGTGACTATGCAATTATACTCTTTACTTTGCTCAATGACTATGCAATTATACTCCTTACTTTGCTCTGTGACTATGCAATTATACTCCTTAGTAACTGTACAACATAACTCATCAATGACTCTGCAAATGTACGGCTAACTGTACAATAATACTCCTCAGTGACTATACAACAGAATCGTTTACTGAATATGAACTAGTACTCCCCGATGAGTGTTCAATAATACATCATAGTGACTGTACAATAACGTTCTACTATTACTGTACTATAGTACTCCTCAATGGCTGCATAAAGGCATTCCACAGTGACTGCTCAATGGAGTTCACAGTGACTGCTCAATGGAGTTCACAGTGACTGCTCAATGGAGTTCACAGTGACTGCTCAATGGAGTTCACGGTGACTGCTCAATGGAGTTCACAGTGACTGCTCAATGGTTGCACGATAGTATTCCACAATGATTGCACAACAGCCATACAATACTGGCTCGTCAGTGACTGTACAAGAGTAACCCCACCTATTGTACAATAACACACTACTGTAACTGTACAAAATTATCCACTGTGACTTTTCTTTCTTTCTTTCTTTCTGCGTACGCAGGCTGATACTCCTGCGGACACTCCCTGTATAGCCAGGCAGTGGAGTTTTGTGTGTATGACCCTTTTTTATCCCGCCATTAAGGCAGCCATACTCCATCTTCGGGGAAGGTGCATGCTATGTGTCACGTGTCATCCATACCAACGGCCAAATTGGCCTTCTCTTCCGAAAGTTGGTGATGGGATTTTACGTGTGTGCAAGATGTTGTGCGTGCGTTCACACACGGAACCTCGGTTTATAGTCTCATTCGAAGGACTGTGTGGGGAATGGAGTCAGAACCAATGTTATCTCCGAGGGAAAAGTCCCCCCTATACCGAAATTCGAACCCGCAACCCCAGGATCACGAGTCCGGCGCTCTACCAACTGAGCTATTCCGGCCCCATCCACTGTGACTGTACAAAGGTACTTACCAGTAAATAACAATAGTGCACAACACTGACTGTACAACAATTTACAACAGTACATCCCTGTGACTGTGTAAGAGTTCACCGTGACTGCAAAAGTATTATACCTCAATCAGTGTACAACGGCAATCCTCTGTTAGTACAGACTAATACTCATGAGTGACTCCAACAGCGCTTCCCCCTGACCGTTACAGTAGTACTACTCAGTAATACATTTAAAGGGGAAAAATGCTATGCCGGCGAACGAAACCAAAATTACAAGACAAACATGGCGCGTTTCGACCTCTTTGGTCTTCTTCAGGCAAGGCAAATAACATTCAAGACAATGAAAACGAAGAAGGAACAACAACTACTTATCTCAATGAATTGGATGCGCAGAATGTTGTTTAAATTTCCGCGTACTCAGAGATAGTACAATAGTACTCCTCAGTGACTCTATCAGAGTATTCCTCAGTTACTGTAGATTAGTGCTCCTAAGTGGTTATACAATAGTACTCCACACTTACTTGACAGTAGTTCCCCACAGTGACTGTACAATAATTCTTTACAGTGGCTGTACGCAAGCACTCCACGTTTACTGCACCATAGCACTTTTTCAGTGAATGTACAATGACTTTACAATAGTACAACAATGGTACGCCCCTGTGATTTTACAATAGTACTGCTCAGTGATCATGCAAATGAACTCCTCGGTGATTTTACAATAGAAATCCCAAAGTACACCCGTAATCCACTGTGTCTGTAAAATAGTACTCGATAATAACCGGACAAGCAATTGTACTCCTCAGTAAATGTACCTTAGTACTTCCGGTGACTGTACAGTGGTATACCGTAGTAATCGTACAATTATACCTCTCAGTGACTTTACCATAGTACTCCTCAATTATAGTACAGTAGTACTCCTGAATGACTGCAAAGTAATACTGCTGAGTGATTGTACAAAAGGACATTTCAGTTATTGAATATGCAAGGGTACACCTCAATAACATTGCTACAACACTCCTTAGTGACTGCGCCACTGTGTTACTTAGAGACTATTCAGTAGCACACACCAGCGAGTGTTCAGTAGTACTCTAAGTGACTGTACAATAGTATCCATTCATGAATGTACGATAGTACTCGTCCGTGATTATCAAAAGTACTTGCCAGTGACTGTGCACAACAATACTGATCAGTGAATGTACAATATTACTCCTTACTAATTGTTCAGCGATACTGCTCGACATCTGTACAATAGTACTTCTCCTTGACTGCTCTGTGGTACCTCTCTGTGACTGTACAATAGTGCTTTGAGGTAGCTGTACAGTGGCATTCTGTACAGACTGTAATTACTGCAATAGTTACTGTATAACACTACCTCTCAGTAATTGAAAGATACTTCTCGTCGATGACTGTACAACAGGACTTCTCAGCAATTGTAGAATGGTTTGACTTGCTTTGCTTACTTTTGTTTTCCCTCTGTGACTTAACAGTAGTAGTTCTAAGTGTATGGTTGTCCACTGATGTGACCGCAGAATGGTACTGCCGGCATTGGTGCCATGGCGCTGTCACTGACTGTATACCAGTACTCCTTGGTTTACAAAGAAAAGAAAACACACGATAGACATCATAGCATCATCCCAGAGAATGAAATCTCCCGACCTCTCAAGTCATAAGCTCTTAGTCAGCGGTGCAGAAGAGAGAGAGAGAAAAAAAGACGGGAGTGTTTAACAGGGTAAGAGGGTGAACAAATTGAGGAAGGGGCAGGCCTGGGATTACAAGTGGAAAGAAGTTGAGTTGAACCATAGTCAATAGGTAAAAAATAGGGGCGTCGCAAAATTGGGTTGGACGGGAAGGGGGGAGGAGTGGGGGGGGGGGGAGCGAAGTGGATTGACTGTGTGTGTGTGTGTGTGTGTGTGTGTGTGTGTGTGTGTGTGTGTGTGTGTGACAGACAGACAGACAGACAGACAGACAGGCAGACAGATAGAAACAGATACAGATACAGAGACAGACAGACAGACATAGAGACAGACATACACACAGAGAGAGAGAGAGAGAGAGAGAGAGAGAGAGAGAGAGAGAGAGAGAGAGAGAGAGAGAGAGAGAGCGATAAGGTGTTATGATGCGCGTGTGGTTTATATACATGTGTATATGACCACACATCAATGTGTGATAGTGAATGCGTGGATGTGGTTCTACGTCTGTGAAAGTATTCGTGTGTGAGCTAATGGCTCGAAAGACCGGGGGATTTCTGTCTGATGGATCCTGTTTATGCCCATTGTGTGGTTTCCTTTCTTTACATACTTTTTGTGATCCAGTGCACAACGTACCTTTGTTTAGACGCTTGTTCCTTAGTGACTATGCATGGCACTCCTCAATAACTGACTGTTCTAGAGTGTTCCCAGGAGTCTGATTGTGCTGCAGTACTCCTCCATGGTCGACTGTGTAATAGTTGCCTCAATAACTGACTGTTCTAGAGTGCTCCCAGGAATCTGATTGTACAGTAGTACTCCTCCATGGTCGACTGTGTAATAGTTTCCTCAATAACGGACTGTTCTAAAGTGTTCCCAGGAGTCTGATTTACAGCAGTGCTCCTCCATGGTCGACTGTGTAATAGTTGCCTCAATCTGAGCCTGCGCCCAGAGAGCAGGAAGTGTGATGACGTCCTCTACAAGCCGTGTGCGCATGTGGCGTAACCGTTGTTGACCTCGTTTTAAAGCCGTGTAGATGGGTTGCCTGGAGGAGTGATGATGTCACTGAAAGCTTCGTTCACAGACGTCTGTAAGTCTAGTAATGCCATCAAGAAGCCATGTGTACGACTAGTTGCAAGTGTGATGTGATGTGATGTTTGTGAGTGTGTGGGTGTGTGTGGGGGTGGGGGGGGGGGGGGGGGGGTGGGGGGGTGGTGGGGCGTGTGTGTGTGTGTGTGTGGTGTGTGTGTGTGTGTGTGTGTGCAGACACCAATACATATATTACTAGAAACAGAAGCAAGCAAGAGCACATACAGATGTAAATGGTCATGCATACTTATGTCTGACAATTCCGGCTTATAATTCCAGCTAGATGTTATAGCTTGTTTCACCACCATTGGCTGATGACAAGCCAGTCAAGGAAAGGGAAGGGTGACAGTAAGAGAAAGGCGTCGGTTAGAAGTGCTTTACTGGCAGTACACAGGCCCTTTGCACCCCCTCACACTGCTGCCTTCACGCGTGGACATCCCTTTCCTGTCTGTCCATCTCTACCCCTCCACTCGCCTCTCCCTCATCCCCACCCTCCGCCTCATTCCCGACTCCTTAACTGTAGACGTGACCTTCGGCTGTTCACAGAAGCCGTGCTGTCTGGCTGTTAAAATGCCTCCCGTGTGCTATAACAGAACGACTGCATGCCTTTCTCTATTCCAGTTTGCCCCACTCACCAACCATTTGCCCTTTATCATTCTGAGGTGTGTTTCCATTAGATGTGAGTCAACAATAGGAGGCAAATCGCTTGTCTTGGTCTCTGTATAGTCACTGGTCGTATTTATTTACATTTTCTTAATCCACGTTTTTGAAATTGTTTGTATTATTTGTTTTGTCATAAAATCGGAATTATTGTTTAAAACTTTAGTTTAATGTTTGCATGTTTTTGACATAATGTACTTAAAAAATAATTTTTGTTTTGAAACAAGATGTAAAACAAAACCTTTGTGGTTTCAGTTTCCCTTGATTACAATAAAGCCTTTCTCTATTCCAGTTTGCCCCACTCACCAACCATTTGATTACAATAAAGCCTTTCTCTATTCCAGTTTGCCCCACTCACCAACCATTTGATTACAATAAAGCCTTTCTCTATTGCAGTTTGCCCCACTCACCAACCATTTGATTACAATAAAGCCTTTCTCTATTGCAGTTTGCCCCACTCACCAACCATTTGATTACAATAAAGCCTTTCTCTGTTGCAGTTTGCCCCACTCACCAACCATTTGATTACAATAAAGCCTTTCTCTATTGCAGTTTGCCCCACTCACCAACCATTTGATTACAATAAAGCCTTTCTCTATTGCAGTTTGCCCCACTCACCAACCATTTGATTACAATAAAGCCTTTCTCTATTGCAGTTTGCCCCACTCACCAACCATTTGATTACAATAAAGCCTTTCTCTATTGCAGTTTGCCCCACTCACCAACCATTTGATTACAATGAAGCCTTTCTCTATTGCAGTTTGCCCCACTCACCAACCATTTGATTACAATAAAGCCTTTCTCTATTGCAGTTTGCCCCACTCACCAACCATTTGATTACAATAAAGCCTTTCTCTATTGCAGTTTGCCCCACTCACCAACCATTTGATTACAATAAATCCTTTCTCTATTGCAGTTTGCCCCACTCACCAACCATTTGATTACAATAAAGCCTTTCTCTATTGCAGTTTGCCCCACTCACCAACCATTTGATTACAATAAAGCCTTTCTCTATTGCAGTTTGCCCCACTCACCAACCATTTGATTACAATAAAGCCTTTCTCTATTGCAGTTTGCCCAACTCACCAACCATTTGATTACAATAAAGCCTTTCTCTATTCCAGTTTGCCCCACTCACCAACCATTTGATTACAATAAAGCCTTTCTCTATTGCAGTTTGCCCCACTCACCAACCATTTGATTACAATAAAGCCTTTCTCTATTGCAGTTTGCCCCACTCACCAACCATTTGATTACAATAAAGCCTTTCTCTATTGCAGTTTGCCCCACTCACCAACCATTTGATTACAATAAAGCCTTTCTCTATTCCAGTTTGCCCCACTCACCAACCATTTGATTACAATAAAGCCTTTCTCTATTGCAGTTTGCCCCACTCACCAACCATTTGATTACAATAAAGCCTTTCTCTATTCCAGTTTGCCCCACTCACCAACCATTTGATTACAATAAAGCCTTTCTCTATTGCAGTTTGCCCCACTCACCAACCATTTGATTACAATAAAGCCTTTCTCTATTGCAGTTTGCCCCACTCACCAACCATTTGATTACAATAAAGCCTTTCTCTATTGCAGTTTGCCCCACTCACCAACTATTTGATTACAATAAAAGCCTTTCTCTATTGCAGTTTGCCCCACTCACCAACCATTTGATTACAATAAAGCCTTTCTCTATTCCAGTTTGCCCCACTCACCAACCATTTGATTACAATAAAGCCTTTCTCTATTGCAGTTTGCCCCACTCACCAACCATTTGATTACAATAAAGCCTTTCTCTATTGCAGTTTGCCCACTCACCCAACCATTTGATTACAATAAAGCCTTTCTCTATTGCAGTTTGCCCCACTCACCAACCACTTGATTACAATAAAGCCTTTCTCTATTGCAGTTTGCCCCACTCACCAACCATTTAATTACAATAAAGCCTTTCTCTATTGCAGTTTGCCCCACTCACCAACCATTTGATTACAATAAAGCCTTTCTCTATTGCAGTTTGCCCCCACTCACCAACCATTTGATTACAATAAAGCCTTTCTCTATTGCAGTTTGCCCCACTCACCAACCATTTGATTACAATAAAGGAAAAAAAGAAACGCTCACTCGTTTGATTGTTGTGTGCCTGTTTTCAGATGCAAGACATTTAAAAAAATCAATCGGGCGATCATTTTATTTCCAGATTCACAAACTTGTACTTACTGATGGTGAAGTAGTGCCATGCACGCTGCATCAGTCTATCAAGGTTGATGGTGAAGTAGAGCCATGCATCAGACTATCAAGGTTGATGGTGAAGTAGAGCCATGCATCAGACTATCAAGGTTGATGGTGAAGTAGAGCCATGCATCAGTAGAGCCATGCATCAGACTATCAAGGTTGATGGTGAAGTAGAGCCATGCATCAGACTATCAAGGTTGATGGTGAAGTAGTGCCATGCATCAGACTATCAAGGTTGATGGTGAAGTAGTGCCATGCACACTGCATCAGACTATTAAGGTTGATGGTGAAGTACACGTTGTCTGTTGATGGTGAATTTACGTTGTCTGTTGATGGGGAAGTACACGTTGTCTGTTGACGGGGAAGTACACGTTGTCTGTTGATGGGGAAGTACACGTTGTCTGTTGATGGGGAAGTACACGTTGTCTGTTGATGGGGGGAAGTACACGTTGTCTGTTGATGGTGAACTACACGTTGTCTGTTGATGGTGAAGTACACGTTGTCTGTTGATGGGGAAGTACACGTTGTCTGTTGATGGGGAAGTACACGTTGTCTGTTGATGGGGAAGTACACGTTGTCTGTTGATGGTGAAGTACACGTTGTCTGTTGATGGTGAAGTACACGTTGTCTGTTGATGGGGAAGTACACGTTGTCTGTTGATGGGGAAGTACACGTTGTCTGTTGATGGGGAACTACACGTTGTCTGTTGATGATGGGGGGAAGTACACGTTGTCTGTTGATGATGAAGTACACGTTGTCTGTTGATGGTGAAGTACACGTTGTCTGTTGATGGGGAACTACACGTTGTCTGTTGATGATGGTGAAGTACACGTTGTCTGTTGATGATGAAGTACACGTTGTCTGTTGATGGTGAAGTACACGTTGTCTGTTGATGGGAAACTACACGTTGTCTGTTGATGGGGAATTTACGTTGTCTGTTGATGGTGAAGTACACGTTGTCTGTTGATGGGGAAGTACACGTTGTCTGTTGATGGTGAACTACACGTTGTCTGTTGATGATGAAGTACACGTTGTCTGTTGATGGTGAACTACACGTGTCTGTTGATGGGAAGTACACGTTGTCTGTTGATGGGGAAGTACACGTTGTCTGTTGATGGTGAAGTACACGTTGTCCGTTGATGGGGGAAGTACACGTTGTCTGTTGATGGGGAAGTACACGTTGTCTGTTGATGGGGGAAGTACACGTTGTCTGTTGATGGGGAAGTACACGTTGTCTGTTGATGGGGAAGTACACGTTGTCTGTTGATGATGGTGAAGTACACGTTGTCTGTTGATGAGGGGAAGTACACGTTGTCTGTTGATGATGAAGTACACGTTGTCTGTTGATGGGGAAGTACACGTTGTCTGTTGATGATGATGAAGTACACGTGTCTGTTGATGGTGAAGTACACGTTGTCTGTTGATGGTGAAGTACACGTTGTCTGTTGATGGGGAAGTACACGTTGTCTGTTGATGGGGAAGTACACGTTGTCTGTTGATGATGGTGAAGTACACGTTGTCTGTTATGGTGAAGTACACGTTGTCTGTTGATGGGGAAGTACACGTTGTCTGTTGATGGTGAAGTACACGTTGTCTGTTGATGATGAAGTACACGTTGTCTGTTGATGGGGAAGTACACGTTGTCTGTTGATGGGGAAGTACACGTTGTCTGTTGATGGTGAAGTACAACGTTGTCTGTTGATGATGAAGTACACGTTGTCTGTTGATGGTGAAGTACACGTTGTCTGTTGATGGTGAAGTACACGTTGTCTGTTTGATGGTGAAGCACACCTTGTCTGTTGATGATGAAGTACACGTTGTCTGTTGATGGGGAAGTACACGTTGTCTGTTGATGGGGAAGTACAACGTTGTCTACGGAAGCGGCCTGTGGGCACAGTAACGGAGTACAATCTGATAGAATTAGATCCCTGGGCTGACCTTTTCACCCAGACAGGGGCACCAAAGTAACGGAGTACAATCGGATGGAATTAGATCCCTGGGCTGACCTTTTCACCCAGACAGGGGCACCAAAGTAACGGAGTACAATCTGATAGAATTAGATCCCTGGGGTGACCTTTTCACCCAGACAGGGGCACCAAAGTAACGGAGTACAAACTGAATAGAATTACACCCCTGGGGTGACCTTTTCACCCAGACAGGGGCACCAAAGTAACGGAGTACAACCTGATAGAATTACATCCCTGGGGTGACCTTTTCACCCAGACAGGGGCACCAAAGTAACGGAGTACAACCTGATAGAATTACACCCCTGGGGTGACCTTTTCACCCAGACAGGGGCACCAAAGTAAC
>CM031610.1:1376896-1381896 GCA_018398815.1 Conus ventricosus
GGCCAAAAACCTGCCGGTGTCTCGTTGCTTTCTGCTCTGGCACCGGGACAAAGATCACAGCCTGCCTTGGGCAGAAGCATTCTCATCTCAGGTTGACAATCTGCAGTACTGGACATTGTGTGAACGGTCGGAACCCCTAAACTCTCTGTCTTCAATCCTTAACGCTAACCACAGCACTGAGATGGTGATTGTAGCCTGCCATTGTCAGGGGCACACCCTACCATTCGCTGTGTTAGCTCGATAATGCTAGATGTTACCCAGTGAAGTGCCACTACTGTTGAAAGCATAATTCTGGTATCACAAAACACGTGCACAAGACTCAGTCTGTAATCCCTGGATGTCTCTGGTATTGAAAGACAGGTCCTGTGGTCCTGATCAACTTTGTGTTATCCCATGACACAAAACGTAATGCTCAACATCTCTCTGTTTTCCTCAAACAGTCTCTTGTCCTCCATTCATCTCTGTGGTCCTCAGTAGATCTTTGTTATCACAAGACAAAGTGCAGTCCTCAATACATCTCTGTCATTACCACACAATACAGTCCTCAATACATCTCTGGCATCACCACACAGTACAGTTCTCAATACATCTCTGTCGTTTCATGATACACAGCACAGTCTTCAATACATCTCTGTCATCACCACACAGTACAGTCTTCAATACATCTCTGTCATCACAACACAGTACAGTCCTCAATACATCTCAGTCACAACCATACAGCAAAGCCCTCAATACATCTCTGTCAGCACATGACAAAGAGTACAGTCCTCCAGACATCTCTTTCATCACATGACACACAGTACAGTCCTCAATCCATCTCTGTCATCACATGACACACGGTACAGTCTTAAATACATCTCTAACATCACCACACAGTGCAGTCTTCAATACACACCCTACAGTCCTCAATACATCTCTGCCATCAATAACACATAGAACAGTCCTCAATACATCTCTGTCGTCAATGACACACAGTACAGCCCTCAATAATCTGTCATCACCACACAGTACAATTCAAATTCACAATACATCTCTGTCATCACCACACAGTACAGGCCTCAAATAAACCTCTGTCATAACATGACACACAATACACTCCTCAAATAAACCTCTGTCATCACATGACACACAGTACACTCCTCAAATAAACCTCTGTCATCACATGACACAGTACACTCCTCAAATAAACCTCTGTCATAACATGACACACAGTACAGTCCTCAATCCATCTCTGTCATCACATGAAACACAGTACAGTCCTCAATCCATCTCTGTCATCACATGAAAGACAGTACAGTCCTCAATCCATCTCTGTCATCACATGACACACAACACAGTCCTCAATCCATCTCTGTCAGGGAAAATCAGGACTCCAAAAGCACTCGCAACATTCTTCACGGCAGGAGGCGGCAATCATGGCCAAGAACAACAGTACCACTCGGAACATGCAGGCAGAGTCTGCTGGACGGGGCAGATGACTGGGAGTGCACTGCAGACCTCCCAGAATGGAAGAGTCACCCAGAGATCATCAGCAAGGGTGGCATGAGACCAGACATAGTAGTCCACTCTCAGTCAACCAAGCAGCTGATCATGATCGAGCTTACGGTGCCTAATGAGAACAGAATGAAGGCAGCTCAAATCTACAAGACTGAAAAGTATGCTGATCTGCTGATCTGGCAAACAGCCTGAGGAGAGAAGGCTATCATGTCAAAGTCCTCACTGCAGAAATTGGAGCTAGGGGTTTGTAGGAACGTCTGCATACAGCCTCATGAAACAGCTCTCAGTTCCAGGGAGGGAAAAAACCAGAGCCCTGAAAGCAATGGCAGAAGCGGCAGAGAGGTGTTCAAGCTGGGTTTGGTCAAGGAGGAACAAAAGTGAACTTCATAAGGCTTAACTTTCCCTACGAATATCAAGTGCCCCAGTGGCTCAGTGGTTAGAGTGCGAGACTTGAAAATGAAAAATGAGCATGTCCAGAGGGTCATGGGTTCGAATCCCAGCCATGATTCGTCCCAAGATGGAAAAAGAGGGCAGCAGAGGGACATCCGGAGTGATGAACCGGGTGTGGCCCAACCCCCCCCCCCCCCCCCCCCCCCCCCACCCAGGAGTGTCAGAAGATAAGGGCCGAAACGCTTGCTTGAAGGGGGCTTCTCTTCTGAGGCCTCTCTGCTGCCATGCTCTCCACGAGTTTCTTTCTGCTGTCATCACATGACACACAGTGCAGTCCACAATACCTCTCTGTCATCACCACACAGTACATTCCTCAATCCATCTCTGCCACCACATGACACACACTACAGTCCTCAATACATCTCTATCATAACATGACATACACCACAGTCCTCAATCCATCTCTGTCATCACCACACAGTACAGTCCTCAATCCATCTCTGTCATCACAGACATACAGTACAGTCCTCAATCCATCTCTGTCATCACATGGCACACCGTACAGTTCTAAATCCATCTCTGTTATTACATGACATGCAGTAAATTCCTCAATCCATCTCTGACATCACATGGCACACCGTACAGTTCTCACTACATCTCTCTGTCACCACATGACATACTATACAGTCCTCAATACATCTCTGTCATCACATGACATACTATACAGTCCTCAATACATCTCTGTCATCACACGACACACAGTACAATCCTCAATCCATATCTGTCATCACATGACATACAGTACAGTCCTCAATCCATCTCTGTCATCCCATGACATACAGTACAGTCCTCTATACATCTCTGTCATCACATGACATACAGTACAGTCCTCTATACATCTCTGTCATCACATGACATACAGTACAGTCCTCTATACATCTCTGTCATCACAAGACATACAGTACATTCCTCTATACATCTCTGTCATCACAAGACATACAGTACAGTCAGCACTATACAGTACAGTACTCAATACCCCTCTCTCATCACTACACAACACAGTTCTCAATAGCTCTGCCATCACATGACACGCACTACAGTCCTCAATAAATCTTTGTCATCACCACACAGTACAGTCCTAAATACATATCTGTCATTACACACAGTACAGTCCTCAATACATCTTTGTCATCACAACACAGTACAGTCCTAAATACATCTTTGTCATCACCACACAGTACAGTCCTCAATACATATCTGTCATCACCACACAGTACAGTCCTCAATACATCTTTGTCATCACCACACAGTACAGTCCTCAATACATCTTTGTCATCACCACACAGTACAGTCCTCAATACATATCTGTCATCACCACACAGTACAGTCCTCAATACAACTTTGTCATCACCACACAGCACGGCCCTCCATCTCTGTCATCACCATACAGCACAGTCCTTAATACTTTTCTGTCATCACCACACAGCACAGTCCTCAATACATCTCTGTCATCACCACACAGCACAGTCCTCAATATATCTCTGTCATCACCACACAGCACAGTCCATTCATCTCTGTCATCACCACACAGCACTGTCCATTCATCTCTGTCATCACCACACAGCACAGTCCATTCATCTCTGTCATCACCACACAGTACAGTCCTCAATACATCTCTGTCATCACCACACAGTACAGTCCTACATTCATCTCTGTCATCACCACACAGTACAGTCCTCAATACATCTCTGTCATCACCACACAGTACAGTCCTCAATACATATCTGTCATCACCACACAGTACAGTCCTCAACACATCTCTGTCATCACCACACAGCACAGTCCATTCATCTCCGTCATCAACCCACGGCACAGTCCTCAATACATCTCTGTCATCACCACACAGTACAGTCCTCAATACATCTCTGTCATCACCACACAGCGTAGCCCTCCATTTATCTCTCTCAACACCACACAGCACAGTTCTCCATTCATCTCTGTCATCACCACACAGCACAGTCCTCCATTCATCTCTGTCATCACCACAAAGCACAGTCCTCCATTCATCTCTGTCATCACCACACAGTACAGTCCTTCATCTCTGTCATAACCACACAGCACAGTCCTTCATTCATCTCTGTCATCACCACACAGCACAGTCCTCAATACATCTCTGTCATCACCACACAGCACAGTCCTCAATTCATCTCTGTCATTACCACACAGCACAGTCCTCCATCTCTGTCATCACCACACAGCACAGTCCTCTCCTCCATCTCTGTCATCACCACACAGCACAGTCCTCTATCTCTGTCATCACCACACAGCACAGTCCTCCATCTCTGTCATCACCACACAGCACAGTCCTCCATCTCTGTCATCACCACACAGCACAGTCCTCCATCTCTGTCATCACCACACAGCACAGTCCTCCATCTCTGTCATCACCACACAGCACAGTCCTCCATCTCTGTCATCACCACACAGCACAGTCCTCAATACATCTCTGTCATCACCGCACAGCACAGTCCTCTATCTCTGTCATCACCATACAGTACAGTCCTCCATCTCTGTCATCACCACACAGCACAGTCCTCCATCTCTGTCATCACCACACAGCACAGTCCTCAATACATCTCTGTCATCACCACACAGCACAGTTCTCCATCTCTGTCATCAACACACAGCACAGTCCTCCATCTCTGTCATCACCACACAGCACAGTCCTCCATCTCTGTCATCACCACACAGCACAGTCCTCCATCTCTGTCAACACCACACAGCACAGTCCTCCATCTCTCTCATCACCACACAACACAGTCCATTCATCTCTGTCATCACCACACAGCACAGTCCTCCATCTCTGTCATCACCACACAGCACAGTCCTCCATCTCTGTCATCACCACACAGCACAGTCCTCCATCTCTGTCATCACCACACAGCACAGTCCTCCATCTCTGTCATCACCACACAGCACAGTCCTCCATCTCTGTCATCACCACACAGCACAGTCCTCCATCTCTGTCATCACCACACAGCAGTCCTCCATCTCTGTCATCACCACACAGCACTGTCCTGCAGTGATGCATCTTGTGTTCCCCAGTCCACCTG
>CM031610.1:1389396-1394396 GCA_018398815.1 Conus ventricosus
AAACTCGGTCTTACGTAAGTCTATCTACTTCAGTTTCACAAAACAAGGAAAGACTATTCTTGGTGGTGTGTTATTTTGTTATTACACACTAGGTTGTAGGATCTGTGTTGTTAGTCTAAGGGATTAGCCCTAAGTTGATAGGCTTTCCTCTTCTGTCTAGCGCACATACAAGCAGTTGATTCGCTTTTCTATCTAGCTGCTGGTGTTAGGGCTTTCTTAATTCAACACTAATTTGTGTGACTGTGGTGATTGGAATAATAAATTTGTCAGTCGTGTGTTGAGAATGGGAGTGTAGCGTCTGCGGATACACATAAGTGTCTTTCCAAAGAGCCACTTGTGCCTTTTTCTGTCGCCCCCTCCCCCTCTCATCCGTTTCCCATTCAGTTACAGAGCAGTGATTTTAGCACGTGGTTTCCCGCTTTCGAACTAGATCGTGTTGCACGGGATTTCAGTGTGCTCATCTGGCCACTGTTTTGATCGAGTCGGCTCTGTCCTGGTGCCCCAGTGACCGTGTTGGTGCACATGCGCTCCGTGTTTACGTCAGTCGCCGGCAGAATTTAGGTTAGCTCTTTGACCTCGCGGTACGGGTCGTTTAAATTCTATTGTCCGTCCCTGCCTTATGTGTGTTGGTTGCTCTGCGGACAATAAGGGGTGAACTAACAAACAATTTGGCAAAACTTGGTGAGCTAGATAGAGAGATAGAAGAAGAAAAAAATAAACTGGCTGATGCAGACGATAACAATTTAGGGTCAGAAGAAAAGGCTAGAATACAGCAGAAAATACAAGATTTAATGAAGAAAGGGCGAATAGGTTAGAAGCCCTGTCTACTAACAGAACGCAGCTAGCATCACAAACAAGCAGAATCAGAGAAACTATAACAGAATGCTTTATGAAAACACTACGCTGCAGAAAGAATAAGGATTCTGTTCAGAGAACAAGGATTACAATAGTTAGCATATTAACGGCTGTTGGGTTTGCTATCTCTACACTCGTTTATGCTTTAACCGGCAGTGCGCCAACAGGGCCAGTAGCGCCTCCAACGCCTCATCCTGGTAAAAGTTGGATTAGAAAACAATTGCATCATCTAGTAAACCTATTAAAGAAGTTAGCTGCTAAAGCGCTTGATGCTCTGCCTGGCATAATTGGCAGTGTTAGTTGGGTTTTGTCTACTATAGG
Organism: Conus ventricosus; assembly: GCA_018398815.1. Lineage (NCBI taxonomy): Eukaryota > Metazoa > Mollusca > Gastropoda > Neogastropoda > Conidae > Conus > Conus ventricosus. Next base: position 1,390,573 of record CM031610.1, read on the forward strand.
TAAGGCAGCTGGTTATATGGCTGACCATCTGTGGACATTAGGAGTGCTAGCTGCTGGATTAATTTTTAGTGAAATAAGTATGGCTAATCCAGTAAAAGTTAAAAACACAACAAGGGCTGTCTTTTCGCTAGTATGACTGTCAGTGCGAGGTACATTAACAGGTGGCGTGCTTTCTGGGCTGCTTTCTGGGGTGTTTATAACTGGATCGCTTTCTTCAGGGCTAGGTACTTTTTTAAAATGGATGGTGCAGGCCTTGTGTTTAAGCCTTGATTGTGTCCTAAGTTTTGATCGTCTCCAGCTATGAGGATTTCATTGTTATAATTCTGTATCATGCCAATCTGTAGTCTAAGGTTGGAGGGTAAGCATGTATAATCCATGGCCTACAACAAAGTCAACCTTTGACCTAGCATGTGCAAGAACGTCTTGATACCTTTGTATGCTGGCAGGCAAATCAACAGCAGAGTTAATAGCATCTTCTAAATTAGCTAGAAATTGTTTTCTGGCATCAAAGCCTGTAGATTGATCTACTATGCTAGACTTGGTCTGTGCTTGCGCTCCTAATAGACACCAAACGTATGTCCTTATGGAGTCATTAAAGTCTTTGCACTCCTGGCATTGTTAGGCCTTCACTTTCATCTAAGATAAATGTTGTCCAGGCATTAGGGTGTTTTTGTTCTATGGATTCCAATCGAACTTGTTTGTCTGGTTGAAAAGAGGTGTGGCCAGGCCAGTAGTCATAATTATATTCTCTTTTTGCACCTCACAAGTACAATGTGCCTAACCCATGATTGCGGTCTAACTTTTGTCTAAAGTTAGTTGAGGGTTTAATGTTAAATTCGTTGCGAATTCTTTCATATGCATTAGTGTCCATTAGGTTTTTAAATGGATTAAACGCGTTGTCGTTAGGGAGGGGCACTTGTAGTTCAGTTAGTATTCGTCTGTACTGGTAATAAACATGAAAGTTATATACTGACCTTACTAAAAGATTAGGATGGTTTAAATGGTTGCATATGAAACACCGCAGCCAGTAGTTGCGCAGTAAATGGCAAAATTTAACTGATTCTGGTAAAACGTCATAGGGCGGATGACCATGCTGATGGTACTCTGTCACTCTTTATTGGTGGATTTAAATATCTAGTTAGTGGGTTTACAAGTCTGACTTGGAAGCCACATGATTCGTCTACTGCAATGGTTAGTAAACTGAAGTCCAAGGATTTGGGGTTATAAAACGCTCCTACATTGTAAGTGGCACTAAGGATTTGGGGTTATAAAACGCTCCTACATTGTAAGTGGCACTTTCGTTATATTTAAAAGGTTCCATTTTTAAATTAGTTTTTTTAATAGTTATAAAAAAGATGTACATCAATATAACCAAGCAAAACGAGCGTGTGTTTCTTAACGTACCCAATTGCCAATTGGAGTGGGAGTTGTAGGATTGCCCTTAAAGAAATTGGCTTTAAAGTTATGTGGGTTAACATATCTGAAGGAGCTCAAAATAACTGGATTAATGTTGATGACAAACAAGGCAGTCAAATAAGTCATATACAAATACCAGAAGGTTATTACAACTTTTGTTCTTTAAAAGAAGTACTTAACGAATTTGGCATATTGTTAAAAATTAACGAAGCAAACCTCAGAATTACTATACATTTCCCACTAGAAGAAAGAAGAGAGTACACTTTCCCTAAAGGCCTGGCTAAAATCTTGGGCTTCCACAATAGTGACAGATCTTATAAATTTAGTACAAGAGAAGATGCTTATCATTTGAAGGTAAAAACCTTCTGATTTTCTCGTAAACCCAATTTTGTATGTCCATTTACAACAGTTAAAAGCAAATGCTAATTTGTTTAATGGCTATCCATCTACAGTTCTAAGAGTGCTGCCGTCAATTAAGGCAGGGTTTTGCGATTATCAGTTATATAGGTTTGACGGAAACAGCCAATTTAAAGAATTAATTGAGGGGGCTATAAATTCATTGGATGTAAAAATAACTAATCAAGATGAAGGCTAGTTGATTGTTCTGATTTATTAATAGTGCTTGAGGTAGAGGAGCATATTAGAAAAGTAGTAAGGGCTCAGTCCCGCGGACGTTAAATAGCGCTGTAAGTAGAAGAGCGTACTGTAAACCCTTAATTTTTATATCTTATTTTGCGCGAAAACCCCCCATTTAAATTAACGATTACGTCGATTTTAGAGGTTTTTGCGTGTTAATTTTGTTTAGAAAACAGGTGTTAATTTTGGCCAAAAGTGACATGAGGACGTGATTTGTATGTGAAAAGGGGGGTTTTCGTGCAAAATAAGATGGGTGGTCTTGAACGAACATATTTACCTTCTCTACACCTTTATTAGTTATATCTAGCCACTGCCTTTTTTCCCTTTTTTTTCAACCTGGACACAGGACTTCCGTTACAATACCGTTCAAGATGCCTTATACATTTTTCATTTAGGTCTTATTTTCTGTCCTATTAACCTTCTCTTTCCATAAGAACTCTATGATATGGATTCACCTCTAAACGTCAATGTAACATTATAAAAGATAACTGATCGAGATCTGGAGCTGAAGGTCTTTTTTAAGAACAGCATCAATACTTCCAAATATAAACGCATTCTGTAAAGATATTTACTTAAGTATTTTTAAAGGCCAGCAAAGTTCAGATGTAAGTTTTCTTAATCTATTTTTAATCCAAACAATCCTATTTGTATCAAACTTTGTCCATGTGTCGCTCTGTTCTGGGGCTACTACACTCAGTCCACAGTTCAATCTGTTCATAGTTGTCTGACGTTCTTTTCGTCTGCAAACTACACTTTGATGATGGCCAATATCACCCCTGATGTTCACAACAACATTAAAAATCTCCTCCCCCCTCGCCCCCTCCCTTAGCGATAATGTCATATCCAGAGCTGCCAAGTAATGCTAACACAGATTGTCACAATATCTGGGCCCATATTTTTTTTTAATGAACTTTCATGATTATGGTACCAGCTTCAGGATCTCTCTTATAGTCAAAGTGATATTAAATCGGATACATTTCTTTTAAAATCATAATGCACTTTTTGACTCATAGCCAGTCAACCAGCAGGGTAACTCCAGAAAGAATGAATGTGAATGTTGGTCGTCGTGTTCTTGTTGTCGTTGCTGTTGTTTTGTTGATGGTTGTGAGACCCTCGCTCATGTACCGTCAACAAACAGCCAGTCAGACAAAACAAAATAGAGTTCCTCATTTCAATGAAAACCTAACCTTTTACAATATTCACAAACAAATTCTTTCTACTTTGATTTCACAAACTGATGTAGACTCGTCTCAGGTTAAATACATTAGCAGATCCTCAGGGACTCCAAAGCGCTGTTTCTTGTTCAGATCTGCCACCCAGTCCCAACACAATGTTTTTTGGGGCGGCAGGGACCCTAAAACTGCCACCCCCCATGCCAGACACATTTTTTTGATTGTGGCAGGGTCCCCTATCGGCACCCACAGTCCCAAACACAATGTTTGATTGGGCGGGGACCCTGATCTGCCACCACAGTGTCAGACACAATGTTTGATTGGGCAGGGTACCCTTTTGGGCATCCACGTGCCAACCCCAAAAGTTTGATTGTGGCAGAGCCCCGGTTTACACACCTGTAAGGCGTTCCTGCTTGGCCTGCCAATACAAAAAATTTTAAAACAACCGTGATTTTTCACTTCAACCCCGGCTACCACGCGCGTTCACACACAAAAAACACACACACACACACAACCACACACAACACACAACAACACAAAACACAACCCCACAACACGCGCACTGCGCACACCAAAAAACACACACCACACACACACACA
>CM031610.1:1399396-1409396 GCA_018398815.1 Conus ventricosus
CAACGGGGTGGAATGGAGAGTGGACATGGACAGGGCTGGAAGATGAAGAGGAATGGGGGGGGGGGGGGGAGCAAAAGGGGGGTAATAGAAGAAACGAGCGGAGGACGGAGAGGAGGAAGAGGGAACGGAGGAAGACAGGGGGGGGGGGGGGGGCGTGAACAGAGAGAGGGTACGGGGAAAGGAAATAGGTGAGGAGACAGTGGAGATGGGATAGAAGGACAGGGAGGGGAAGGAAGACGGTTGAAGGGGGGGGGGGGGGGGGGGGGGGGGGGCAAGGCGAGGTATGGCGGAAAGAAGGAGAGGGCGGAAGAAAAGGGGAGGGGGGCTGGGTGGAAGGGGGGAGAGGGAAGTTGGACAGAAGGCGAGGGCCTGGGGGGGGGGGGGGGGGGGGGGGCTAGACTGTTGTGCTTGTTGTTTTCGCTGTTTTCAATTCAAGGACAGAAGGAGAGGGGCTTGGAGGCTGGGGGGGGGGGGGGGGGGGGGGGCGGGAGGGGGTATGGCTAGACTGTGTTGTGTTTCTTGTTTTCGCTGTGTTCATTTCAAGGACAGAAGTACCATGAAGACCGGAAGCTGAGTAGGTGGTTGTCTATCTGATTTTTTTTTCTTTTGCCTCAAATCACGAAATACACCTGTTCGCTTTCTTATGCTTCCTAAATCTTGACAGATCAGTGTGTCAGTATGAAATTCAGCATTTAGTCCAAAATTTTAATCGAACATCAAAAGTATGTAAATTCGAATAACATCTGTGAAATATCCGTAAGAAGTTTATACAGCTCCGTTAATCATTTTTTTTCTTCTTAAAAACAAACCTTGCATAAAATCCATAGTAGCCATGCACACACACACACACACACACACACACACACACACACCACACACCACACACACACCACACACACACACGTACACACACGTACTCACGCGTACACACACGTACATATACATACATGCATACGTACATACGTACTTACATACATACGTACTTACATACATACGTACTTACATACATACGTACTTACATACATACATCATACACAGGGGCTGGATTTGCTATTCCTGCTTTCAAGATAAGAAAGTCATTTTGTCTGGGAAAAGGTTTTTCTGTATTTACTGCAGAACTATATGCAATTCTTATGGCCTTATCCTTCATAGCTGATATTGATACTGCGATTTATAGCATTTTACTTTGTGTTGACTCAAAATCTGTTCTTTACAGTCTGCAAAACTGGAATGCAAAAGTTCGAAAAGATTTGATATTTGACGTAAAATACTTAATACATTCAATTATATGTAAAGGTATTAATGTGGAATTTTGTTGGATTCCATCTCACTGTGGTATTTGGGGGAATGAAATGGCTGATAGATCAGCGAAAGAAGGAGCTATTAGAAAATGTCCTGATAGTCCACTAAAATTAGAAAAACATGAAATAAATTCGATGTTAGAAAGTCGTATAATGACAGAAAAGCTTCCTTCAAAGTCAAAAATATTACCGTGTTCGAGATCCTTGTCTAGTCTCATTTATAAAATTCGATTAAATTCATGGAAGACTAAATTTTCAAAAAATGTAGAATGTGCTTGTGGTCATCCAATATCAATTGAACATATTCTTTTTGATTGCCCATTGCTATCCCTGTTATACAACATATCTGGGATAGACGTAGCAAAAATGGGATCTTTAAATGATATAATCTACAGCGAAGAAATGATACAAATTGCATCAGTTTTATCCAGCACTATACTTGCAAATTTATTGTAAACATTAAATCATTTATAGTTATTGTATTAATGTTTATATGTAGCCTTTCACACATAAGTGCATATTCACACTAACACACACACGCACACACTCGCACGCACACACACACACATACACACACACACACACACACACACACACACACACACACACACACACACACACACACACACACACACCACTCTACACACACATGCATACGCACAGTACACAAACACACGCACACACACACACTCACACACACTCACACACATACACACAGACACGCGCGCGCGCGCGCGCGCAAACACAGGCACAAACTCTTACGCAGCCCGTTTTAATTTGTTGTTGTTGTTGTGTGTGTGTATTTTTTTTTTTTTTTTGATTGGTTTATTTTTAGTCTAATATCACCATTGTTGTGAACAGACGTTAAATTAATCAATCAAATCAATCATACTTACATACATACATACATACATACATACATACATACATACATACATACATATATACACACGAGCGCGCACACACACACACACAACACACGCACACACGCACACACACACACACACACAACACACACACACACACACACACACTCACACTCACACACACACACACACACACACACACACACACACACACTCACACTCACAGAAGTATATTGCTGGGAGGTCTGACTTTATGTGGTAAGTCAGCGAACAGTGGACAGTTCTGGGTGATACTGAGTGGACGGTGGACAGTTCTGGATGACACTGAGTGGACAGTGGACAGTTCTGGATGATAATGAGTGGACAGTGGACAGTTCTGTATGATACTGAGTGGACAGTGGACAGTTCTGAATGATACTCAGTGGACAGTGGACAGTTCTGGATGATACTGAGTGGACAGTTCTGGATGATACTGAGTGGACAGTGGACAGTTCTGGATGATACCGAGTGGACAGTGGACAGTTCTGGGTGATACTGAGTGGACAGTGGACAGTGGACAGTTCTGTATGATACTGAGTGGACAGTGGGAAGTTCTGAATGATACTCAGTGGACAGTGGACAGTTCTGAATGATACTCAGTGGACAGTTCTGGATTATACTGAGTGGACGGTGGACAGTTCTGGATGATACTGAGTGGACAGTTCTGGATGATACTGAGTGGACAGTTCTGGATGATACTGAGTGGACAGTGGACAGTTCTGGATGATACTGAGTGGACAGTGTACAGTTCTGGATGATACTGAGTGGACAGTGAACAGTTCTAAATGATACTCAGTGGACAGTGGACAGTTCTGGATGATACTGAGTGGACAGTTCTGGATGATACTGAGTGGACAGTGGACAGTTCCATATGATACTGAGTGGACAGTGGACAGTTCTGAATGATACTCAGTGGACAGTGCTGGGTGATACTGAGTGGACAGTGGACAGTTCTGGATGATACTGAGTGGACAGTGGACAGTTCTGGATGATACTGAGTGGACAGTGGACAGTTCTGGATGATACTGAGTGGACAGTGGACAGTTCTGAATGATACTCAGTGGACAGTGGACAGTTCTGGATGATACTGAGTGGACAGTAGACAGTTCTGGATGATACTGAGTGGACAGTGGACAGTTCTGTATGATACCGAGTGGACAGTTCTGTATGATACTGAGTGGACAGTGGACAGTACTGAATGATACACAGTGGACAGTTCTGGATGATACTCAGTGGACAGTTCTGGATGATACTGAGTGGACAGTGGCCAGTTATGGATGATACTGAGTGGACAGTCAGAAGTTCTGAATGATACTGAGTGGACAGTTCTGGATGATACTGAGTGGAATGGAATTTTCCCTTTTCCCTAGGTTACATGTCAGTTCTGCAAGCTTGTTGGGACACAAGAACCACGTGTCGTCCGTGACTCTTTCCTTCTCTCATCCTCCAACAGTTCAAATTAAGCTTTCGTTTAATTTATTTATTTATTTATTTTTCTTTTCCCTTCACCTTCCATGAGCAAGGCCGTTGGTGTAGATCCACTGGGTGTGTTCTGCACGTGGTGCACGGCTAGTGTCATGTGTCATCTTTCGATGGGTGAGTTGTGTCACCTGGCATGGGACTGGAAAAGAGCAGACAGAGTCACTCCAACCTTGACTGCCGAGTGGGGAGAACTCCTTTCTCCGCAAGCTGGTGCTTTGTCTTTGGTCTCCCAGACCTGGTCCTCACTTTGCCGTGGGACGCTTCAGTCGTGGTCAATGGCGTTCACTCTTCGTTGGGTCGGGACGGCGACCTCGTTTTCTTCCACAGTGCACTGGCTATTATGGTAACTAATTTATCTTTTTATTACGATTTAAATTTGTACATTTTCGCTTCTTTCCATTTTTTGAACAGTCGGTTCAAAACTAAGTCATATTTCATTTAAACAGCACTTCGGCAGGTGCCTCGTTATTAAGCTTACAAACGTTTCGTTGTCGGTGCGAACATGCCGAATTGTGTCCAGTCTGTTGGCAAAATAATTCCTTTGTTCGTATCGAGCTTTCAAATTATCAGTGTTCATATATTTATTAGTTACCTTGGGCGGTTAGCTTCCCGCTATGCGTATAATAGAGAACAGGATAGTCGGAGATTGAATTCGCCATTTTGGACAAGTTTTCGATGGAGACAACTAGGGTTTTTTTTTAATGGCTACTGGTTCGTATTGTCTCCCTTTCTTGCGCGAATATTGTGCATTTGGTCTTCTGTCATTGAGTTGAGTCGCGGAGCGTTGGCAGCGTGTGTACGACGTAATATTTCTGCTGGGGAGTGAGGAATCCTTCCTGTCGCGCCCCTACCTCCTGGCCCCGCTCGTGTCGTACTTGTTTGTTTGTCTGTGTGTCAGGAGAGTGGATGAAGAATTATTACATTTATGATGATTTAAATTATCGATTTCTTTGTCATCAGTGTAAAGAAAAAGGAAAAATACGAACAAATAATATTCATTATCATATTACTTTGTATGCGAATGGAAAAGTGTTTTTTTTTCACTATAGGAAAAAAAAATCCGTCATAAAAGGGATAATGTTAACTGGATTGAAATGTTAATTGATGTCCCCCTCTGGAGCCACTCGAGTGTGGATGGTCTCCTGACTGCTGTTGAGAGATGTTAAGGGTAGGGGAAGGAGAAGGATGTGCTAAGGAACATGTATATATATATATATATATATATTTATTTTTTTTTTGGGAGGGGGGGGGGGGGTCAAAGCTTTTGACTGCGTGATGGTCTAGCCCCACCGACGGTTACTCTGCCCTCTGACTTTTCCGCTACTACGCCTACCCCCACCCCCCACCCCCACCCCCCCCCCCATCCCCCCACCACAACACACACACACACACACACACACACACACACACACACACACACACACACACACACCTTTCTCTGACGATGACTGTCTTGATGTTAAACGGCAATACAAGATATTGATCTCCGCCGTATGGTTTCTTCTCTTCGCATCTAGTATCCCCGGAACAACCTGTGGGGATCAGCCCAGAAGAACCGGAGCACCGCTGCCAGTAGCCGCCACCAGCATCTGGCGAGTTTCGTGAAGAACCTTTCTGCCCTGCCTTGACTCGACAGTCCAATAGCTCCACCCTGTGTGGGACCCTCTGGACCATCCCTGGAGCCAGTCTTCCAGCAGGTCAGGTGTTGCGGACACACCCGGGAGCCAGTCTTCCAGCAGGTCAGGTGTTGTGGACATTTCAAGGGGCTTTGGTTGTGTGGGGTGAAAGTGGTCTAGGCGCTGGAAAGTCTGGGATGCCTTAAGTGATTTTTTTTAACGTAAAGAGGTGCAACTTTGCATTTTTTTCCCTTTTGATTGTTTGTTTGGGTTTCTTTTGTAAGACTGCCAAACGAATTCTGTGTTGCGTAGACCCTGTTCTTCTATGCTATTATGTTTCTTCTGCTCTCTCTCTTCTGTGGGGGAGGCTACTTTGAATAGTGGGCTAGGTTGGGACTTAGTGGTTTTCCTGGGCACTCAGGAGGGATATTCTTTTTTTTTGTCCACTAGGATAGCTAGGTCTGGATAAAGCTATCTTCTTCTTTGTCCCTCTTACCTTCTATGCTCTCAGTCTGAACTCACTCTTCTGACTTAGGGCCCTTCCCCGCCAGATCGTGTGAATGAGTGTATGTATATTTGTGTAGTAAACTTGTGTATTGACAATTTTGCTACGTGTGGTTTGGTGGTGTGAACATCAAAGCGTTTCTTTTGCCGCACGCACACACTAGAGAAACCCAGTCAGGATGGTCCCCCCCTGACATTATCCTCCAGCTTGACAAAATTGAAACGGCAGGTTGTTTGGTATTCACTTCATAGGAGACAGTGTAAACAATGAGCAGGCGGAATATCAGTCATGACTGATACGACATAACCATCCAATACAGACGTCTTTATTGCATTTTAGTTTAAACCCCATTCCCAAAACCCGACTCGTTCAATATTGACAATCGACTTAGTTTCATCTCCAAAACAGCTAGGAATAATCCTCACCCCAGCCTCCCATCACACACACACGCACGCACGCACGCACGCACGCACGCACGCACGCACACACGCACACACACACACATACACACACACACACACTCTCCCATGTGTGTATATTGATTCTTTCACACGCACGCACGCACGCACGCACGCGCGCGCGCGAAACGTCAAAAAAAGAATGAGACGGAACTGGGGAAGGATGATGATGATGATGATGATGATGATGAGAGAATAAAACTGTTTAAACCAGAGAGAGAGAGAGAGAGAGAGAGAGAGAGAGAGAGAGAGGGAGAGAGAAAGAAAGAGACAGACAGACAGACAGACAGACAGACAGACAGAGCAATGAAAATACATCAATTCGCGTACTCGCTGAAATGAAGACACCTAAACCCATTGAACAGTGGGGAAAAAAGTGCCACTCACCGAGCATGCGCAGAACGGCTCTGCGTGCACGTGCAGCAGCAGTCTTGGCGGAGGTGGACTGCGCCATGACGAAGGAGGCCATCATCTCCTTGCGGCGGAGCTTCATGCCGATAAGCACGTACATGACGGTGATGACGCTCATGGGCAGCACGAAGAAGACGAAGGTGGACACCTGGAAGACGTAGCGCATCCTCTCGTGCCACTTGACGGGGATGCTGCACAGCAGAGAGTCTGGCACCGGCTTGCCGTCCCGGGGGTCCTGCACGAAGTAGAAGAGGCGGGTGTGGATAGGGTAAGGCAGCGCGCAGGCCGCCGACAGCAGCCAGATGGAGCCGATGCACTTGATGGCTCGGGAGCGGCTGCTGGAACGCTGGCCCCGGATGGGGTGACAGATGGCCAGATAGCGCTCCATGGTGAAGCCCGTGATGGTCAGCACGGTGGCGTAGGACGTGGTCTCCATCAGGAAGGTCTTGAACAGGCAGAAGTGCTCCCCCCACTGCCAGGGGTAGGCCTCCCAGATGGAGAACAGTTCCGGGGGCAGCGCTGCAACACAATCCACCCCCCAGTCTGGGCATGAGAGGCTGCAAGGCCTGGATATAGCCACTGCCAGACTGGTGTTGAGATTTATGACAGGGAGTGAGGTGGGAGGGGGTGGGGTTGGGGTTGTGGAGATGAAAGAGGAATGGCTGTCAGGACATAGGAGATATGATGGTGTTTGTGATCACCAGCTTTGGCTCAAAGTATTAAAACATAGAACATGTGTGATAGTCTTTGTGCTTGAAGACAGTATGGATAATGCCTTAGGGTATAAGATTGTTAAAAAGCTGTGTTTTTGTTTCTGTGCTTGAACACAGCATGAAGAATGCTTTAGGGTATTAGCATGTGAACACAGCATGAATGATAATAAACCTCTGGCCACATAAACAATGCTGGAAGTGTCGACGAATGTCTGATTATGTTTGGAATAGGAAAGGCTCAGTGTGATGGGTGGTTTTCTGTATGGAATACTGTAGCCACACTGACACACTAACTATAGTATTTCAGCAACAGCCACACATGGAAATTCAGGTAATACATACATCAGTTAACACTGGGGCAACACATGCATCAGTGAACACTGGATCTACGCATAATTCGGTGAACTTTGGGTCAATACATAACTCAGTGAACTTTGGGTCAATACATAACTCGGTGAACTTTGGGTCAATACATAACTCAGTGAACTTTGGGTCAATACATAACTCAGTGGACTTTGGGTTACAGATAACTGAGTAAACACTGGGTCTATACCTAGCACAGTGGACACTGGGACTACGCATAGATCAATAGGCTACACACATGCTGGTGGGACACAGGTCCGTGGGATACACACAGTTCAGTGGGATACACACAGGTCCGTGGGATACACACAGTTCAGTGGGCTATACACAGGTCAGTGAGGCACACACACACAGGTCAGTGGGACACACACAGGTCAGGGGGACACAAACACACACAGGTCAGTGGGACACATACAGGTCAGTGGGCAACGTATCCCAACAGTCTGATGTTGTGGTATCTCCTGTCTGCCAACAAACGATGGATCCAGTCAGCGACAGGAGGGAACGGAGACGAAAGGAAAGGGGAGGGGAGGGGAGGGGAGGGAAGGGAAGGAGAGGAGGGGGGGGAGGGGAGGATGCCGTGGAAAGACAATTTCATTCCCGGGTGGCTGAGAGAGATGGATTGACAAAAGGACAGGGGGGCCAATAAATTGGGGAGAAAGCGACAGGAAACAGAATGCATTTCGCCAGAACAATAATGGTGCTGAAAGGGGAAAATGTGCCTTGTTGTCAGGATGGCTTCTTTGTTTGTTTTTTTATTTGCTGTCTGTTTGTTTGTTTGTTTGTTTGCTTGTCTGTTTGTTTGTTTGTCTGTTTTTCTCTTACGAGAAACCCACAAAGATTCCTGTTGACCAAGAAAAACGGTCGCAGTGATACGTTCTCTGGACCTCCGAGTCCGCTCTTCTCGTGAAAGAACAGACGTTGCCATTTTCTGATCATTTCCCTGAAGACAAACTTGGGACTGTCTTTTCTTTTAATTTAAAAAAGGTTGAAGTCAGTGAATCAAAGAACAATTCAACATTAAACAGACCTAAACATAGATTGGTTTTCCGGGTCCAGCGAGTGTTAGTTGTGAATAACGGCCTCTTTCATGACATCTCTCTCTCTCTCTCTCTCTCTCTCTCTCTCTCTCTCTCTCTCTCTCGCTCGCTCGCTCGCTCTCTCTCTCGCTCTCGCTCTCGCTCGATCTCGCTCTCTCGCTCTCTCTCGATCTCTCTTTCTTGCTCTCTCTCTCCCCCCCCCCTCTCTCTCTCTCTCTCTCTCTCTCTCTCTCTCTCTCTCTCTCTCTCTCAGTTTTACCTGACAATTATTGCACGGCACCCATATTCACCTAATGTTGTATACATAATTCTATGACTTTCAATTTCATCCATCATTTGAAGCTTTTTGCTTTGCTTTGTTACTTCTGTTTCCACGTCAGCTGTACGTACATCTCTCCCTGTTGTACTGACTTCCAGTGTCTTCATGTAGCTATGTCTGTCTGGCTGCTTCTCCGTTAGCTACAGATGAAGAGATGTTATGGGAACAGAAAAGTCGTCGGTTCGCTCGTGCTGTCTGTGTATATTTTGAATACGTTTGCCATTAAAAATGAAATTAGAATACAAGAAAGCTGTTTTTAGTTCATAGTATTGTCGGGAAAAGCTCCACTCTCCCTTATAAGTATGTATTTACAAAGCGTTATGACCATTCGTCGAGGATAATACCACCGCGTCCCAGGATTGATCTTTATAAAACTAGTATTGCTTACCCAGGCCGTTGTGTATTGAATGCTGCTATGTCTGAAATACATTGCAACCAGTCTCAACGTGCCCACACAAAGGATCACTCATATCTCATAACAGATCTCAACGTGTCTACACAAAGGATGGCTCATATCTGATCACAGATCTCAACGTGTCTACACAAAGGATGGCTCATATCTGATCACAGATCTCAACGTGTCTACACAAAGGATGGCTCATATCTGATCACAGATCTCAACGTGTCTACACAAAAGATCGTTCATATCTGATCACAGATCTCAACGTGTCTACACAAAGGATCACTCGTATCTCATCACAGATCTCAACGTGTCCACACAAAGGTGTCACTCGTGTCTCATCACCGATCTCAACGTGTCCACACAAAGGCTCACTCATGTCTAATCACAGAATTGGGAAACAATATTCTGTGTGCATTGTCAATCCTCGTTTCTTCTTTTTCTTTTCTGTCGATTACCAACTCTGTTTTACAGTCGGTTCACTCTC
>CM031610.1:1411896-1454396 GCA_018398815.1 Conus ventricosus
CATGTTGTCCTCTCATCCTTGTATCAATCCTATTCCCATGTTGTCCTCCCTCCTTGTATCAATCCTATTCCCATGTTGTCCTCTCATCCTTGTATCAATCCTATTCCCATGTTGTCCTCTCCTCCTTGTATCAATCCTATTCCCATGTTGTCCTCTCCTTGTATCAATCCTATTCCCATGTTGTCCTCTCCTCCTTGTATAAATCCTATTCCCATGTTGTCCTCCCCTCCTTGTATCAATCCTATTCCCATGTTGTCCTCTCCTTGTATCAATCCTATTCCCATGTTGTCCTCTCCTCCTTGCATCAATCCTATTCCCATGTTGTCCTCTCCTCCTTGTACCAATCCTATTCCCATGTTGTCCTCCCCTCCTTGTATCAATCCTATTCGCATGTTGTCCTCTCCTTGTATCAATCCTATTCCCATGTTGTCCTCTCCTCCTTGCATCAATCCTATTCCCATGTTGTCCTCTCCTCCTTGCATCAATCCTATTCCCATGTTGTCCTTGTATCAATCCTATTCCCATGTTGTCCTTGTATCAATCCTATTCCCATGTTGTCCTCTCATCCTTGTATCAATCCTATTCCCATGTTGTCCTCTCATCCTTGTATCAATCCTATTCCCATGTTGTCCTCCCCTCCTTGTATCAATCCTATTCCCATGTTGTCCTCTCATCCTTGTATCAATCCTATTCCCATGTTGTCCTCTCATCCTTGTATCGATCCTATTCCCATGTTGTCCTCTCCTCCTTGTATCAATTCTATTCCCATGTTGTCCTTGCATCAATCCTATTCCCATGTTGTCCTTTCATCCTTGTATCGATCCTATTCCCATGTTGTCCTCTCATCCTTGTATCAATCCTATTCCCATGTTGTCCTCTCCTCCTTGTATCAATCCTATTCTCATGTTGTCCTCTCATCCTTGTATCAATCCTATTCCCATGTTGTCCTCTCATCCTTGTATCAATCCTATTCCCATGCTGTCCTCTCATCTTTGTATCAATCCTATTCCTATGTATATGGCATCATCATCGCACCATTCCCCGCTCTGTGGCTTGACTTTCATTTTCGGTTTTGTCCATTCGTCTTACCGTCTGCCCCCCACCCCCACCTTCCCCCTCCCTGAATCCCACTCATTCCTCCTCTTTCCACCCCGCCCCCATTCACCCCCCCCCCCCCCCCCCCCCCTCCGACTTGCACGTCCCTTTCTTGGAGGGTGATGTAAGACAGGACAGAGCCAGAGGGTTGAGGAGGAAGAAGAGGTGGGTGGGTGGGAGAGGGGGTTGGGGAGAAAGAAGAGGTGGGTGGGTGGGAGAGGGGGTTGGGGAGAGAGAAGAGGTGGGTGGTGGGAGAGGGGGTTGGGGAGGAAGAAGAGGTGGGTGGGTGGGAGAGGGGGTTGGGGAGAGAGAAGAGGTGGGTGGGTGGGTGGGAGAGGGGGTTGGGGAGAGAGAAGAGGTGGGTGGGTGGGAGAGGGGGCTGGGGAGAAAGAAGAGGTGGGTGGGTGGGAGAGGGGTTGGGGAGGGAGAAGAGGTGGGTAGGTGGGAGAGGGGGTTGGGGAGGGAGAAGAGGTGGGTGGGTGGGAGAGGGGTTGGGGAGGAAGAAGAGGTGGGTGGCTGGGAGAGGGGGTTGGGGAGAGAGAAGAGGTGGGTGGCTGGGAGAGGGGGGTTGTGAGAGAGAAGAGGTGGGTGGGTGGGAGAGGGGGGTTGGGGAGAGAGAAGAAGTGGGTGGGTGGGAGAGGGGGTTGGGGAGAGAAGAGGTGGGGTGGGTGGAGAGGGGGTTGAGGAGGAAGAAGAGGTGGGTGGGTGGGAGAGGGGAGTTGGGGAGGAAGAAGAGGTGGGTGGGTGGGAGAGGAGAGAGACAGGGAGGGCGGAAACGCCGGCGTGACAAATGAAGGAGATTGGGAGCAGAGTGATGCATGGCCCTGGGAGATTCTCTCCCTTCCCTCCCGTCCATACCAGTGCTGTCCCCTGCCCACCCCCACCCCCACCCCCTGGGACTCTTTGGGACATGGCTGGAATTCTGTCAGGCAGGAAATGGGGCTCTGGAACGACTGCTGTCCCATGCAGATGACCCGCAATCCCAGGAGGACCAGAGATGTCCCAGGAAGGTGGTCAGTGGAGGTGAGACGTTACTCAATGCACGGAGGTCTGCCTTCAGTGGAGGGAAACGAAAGGTGCAGATTGTATACGTGTGTGTGTGTGTGTGTGTGTGTGTGTGTGTGTGTGTGCACGTGTGCGTGCGTGCGTGCGTGTGTGTGTGTGTGTGTGTGTGTGTGTGTGTGTGTGTGTGTGTGTGTGCGTGCGTGCGTGCGTGCGTGCGTGCGAGCGTGCGTGCGTGCGTGCGTGCGTGTGTGTGTTGTTTATGCTTTTCTGCTTTTCCCCCTCGCAACCTTGTTCTATTTGTTTTTTATATTCTTATATGTCTTTGTTAGTTACTATCTTGTTCACAAATGTCTGTGTTTTGATGTACAACCAAGCGTGATTAAACTATGACCAATCATTTCGCTGTCCTTAATCGAACATGCATTTGTATTTGTATTCATTATCTCTGGTTTATATTCTCTGAGTTTGGAAATAAAACCTTTCTTCATTAAAGAAAAAAAGAAGAAAAAGAATGCACTGAGGTCATGCTGGCTATGAAACGTGTTGTTTAAAAACCTTTCTTCATTAAAGAAAAAAAGAAGAAAAAGAATGCACTGAGGTCATGCTGGCTATGAAACGTGTTGTTTAAAAATGAAATAAAACAACAAAACAGGCACTTGACCGTTTTTCACTCACGTTTCAGTGTCTACACGCCACACAAAATGCACGATGGAAAGGGCATGAGCGTGCAGGCCAAACGCTGTGTGGGATCAATGGGGAGGGAAGTCAATTTTGTTCGTGTGGCAAAAATCAGTTAATTCAAATGGGTACAGAATAAGAGTACTGTGAACCTATAGAACAAAATGGCACCAGGTGTGTGTGTGTGTGTGTGTGTGTGTGTGTGTGTGTGTGTGTGTGTGTGTGTGTGTGTGTGTGGAAGTCAAGTCAAAATTTTATTTCCAGATGGAACATTGAATAAGCAGAGAAACCGCTTTTTTACATCAAGCCATCATAACAAAACAAGAAACTTGAATAATAAAATAATGAAAACGAAGAAATACAAAGAGTGAAAATCAGCGGAAAAGGGCGAGAGAGGTGGTGGGGGTGAACTCTGAGGGAGATGAGGAGGGGAGAGGAACTAGGAGGAGGAAGGGGGGGGGGGTAGGATGGAGCCGTGGGGGTGGAGGGAGAGGGAGTACAAAAAGGAATTCAAGCCTATTATAGTTATCATATCAAGATATGATATCAAGATATGTGTGTGTGTGTGTGTGTGCGCGCCCGTGCGTGTATGTTGTGTGTGTGTGTGTGTGTGTGTGTGTGTGTGTGTGTGTGTGTGTGTGTGTGTGTGTGTGTGTGTGTGTGCCCGCGCGCGCGCGCGCCCGTGCGTGTATGTGTGTGTGCGTGTGTGTGTGTGTGTGTGTGTGTGTGTGTGTGTGTGTGTGGTGTGTGTGTGTGTGTGTGCGAGTGAGTGTGCGTGCGTGCGTGCGTGCGTGCGTGCGTGCGTGCGTGCGTGTGTGTGTGTGTGTGTGTGTGTGTGTGTGTGTGTGTGTGTGTGTGTGTGTGTGTGTGTGTGTGTGTGCTTGCACGCTAGCGCGCGCACGTGTGTGTGTGTGTGTGTGTGTGTGTGTGTGTGTGTGTGTGTGTGTGTGTGTGTGTGTGTGTGCGTGCGTGTGTGTGCGCGCGCGCCCGTGCATGTGTGTGTGTGTGTGTGTGTGTGTGTGTGTGCGTGTGTGTGTGTGTGTGTGTGTGTGTGTGTGTGTGTGTGTGTGTGTGTGTGTGTGTGTGTGTGTGCGTGTGTGCGTGCGCGCGCGCCCCGTGCGTGTGTGTGGTGTGTGTGTATGTGTGTGTGTGTGTGTGTGTGTGTGTGTGTGTGTGTGTGTTTAGGGGAGAAGGAGGGGTAGGAGGTAAGAGGCAGGAAGGCTGGGATCGGGAGAAGAAAGAGTGGGAAGCTTCGTTCTCAGACGGTTCGTGCACGCACGTGAAGTCAGTTCATGGTGTTCATTGTCCAGCGATTGCAAGGGGTCGTGAGGGTGTGTGGGTGATCAGAAGTTTGAGTGCAAGGGGTCGTGAGGGTGTGTGGATGATCAGAAGTTTGAGTGCAAGGGTCGTGAGGGTGTGTGGATGATCAGAGGTTTGAGTGCAATGGGTCGTGAGGGTGTGTGGGTGATCAGAAGTTTGAGTGCAAGGGGTCGTCAGGGTGTGTGTAGGATCAGAAGTTTGAGTGCTGTAGGTAATACACAGCGCATTGTGCCTAATCTGCATATGCCGATCGCAAAGGAGGAGCCAAATTCTAGTAGGTTCTCTCTCTCTCTCTCTCTCTCTCTCTCTCTCTCTCTCTCTCTCTCTCTCTCTCTGTGTGTGTGTGTGTGTGTGTGTGTGTGTGTGTGTGTGTGTGTGTAATTTGCATCTGTAGATTGGTACCAAGATGGTGGTTCATCTTGTTCTGAATTTGGAGGCAATGTACTACATTGACAGAGGGCACACTGACCACAGGACAGGGACAGTGACAGAGGGCACACTGACCACAGGACAGGGACAGTGACAGGGGGATGGACCGAAAGACGCCCTTCACTGGACGCACCACCACAGTTTGTGTGTGTGTGTGCCTGAATGGGTAAGTGGATGGGTGAGGGGGTGGGTGAGTGTGGTAGCAAGCAAGCCTGCGGCCACGCCGGCTTTGTGTATGTAGATGAAAGCCCAAGCTCTTGACATTCATGACGTGTGGTGGATTCTATTGACATTAATGACGTGTGATGGATTAAGCCAGCTGCTGCCCGGGAAGCATCTCGCCGTGTGTGACGTCAGAGTGCAAACAACACGGGCCAGACCTGGGCACTGTCGCTTTGCACACAGTGGCCTGCACTGTCCCCTAATCCCTGGGCACTGTCGTTTTGCCCCCCGGGCCCCTCACTTCCCCTAATACCTGGGACTGTGTTTTGCCCCCCAGTGCCCTACTGTGCCCTGTCATGTGACGTGCCTCAATAAAAGGCATGTGACGCCCCACACTGTGTTAGTGATATGACATTTCCCCGTCCCCAAAAAAAGGAAGGGAATATTCATATGGCTTGATGTGTAGGGGGCCCCGCCCCCCAAATAATTGGATTTGACTCATTCAAGAACAATGTGGTCTTTGGGGTGAAAGGACATGAGTGTTTAGTTTAAAAGGGTGGTGGTAAGGTGCTGGTCAGTGTTTTAAAACCTGGTATGCATATGGGGAAAAGGGAGGAAAAGATTCGTTTTAACCCAGCAGTGGCCTAGAGACTCAAAACCCTGTCAGGACGGTGTCCTCTTGTGCCCAGTATTCCAGGTGAGTGATAGATAGTGGGGGAAGTCGGGGGAAACTTAAAAAAAAGGGGAAAAAAAAAGAATTCTATGTGATTGAGAAGCGGGTTACTTACAAAACCTTTTCGGTTTCCCCCCTTCCCCTTTTACCTTCCCCCTTTCCCCCTTCATTTTCCCCCCGTGAGGGGGTTGAAGAGGGCCCAGGGTGTGGGGAAACCCACGGTATTTCCCGCCCCGAAAGCCCCAACCCCGGGAGAGGATTTGAAGCTCGCGTTTCTCAAAAACAGAAAAAGTCGCGGAAGGAAGTCGAGACTCGTATCCCAGGACAGGGAATTTGGGGGGGCGTTATTGTCTCAGGAGAAGGGTTGTGAAAGCAGGGGGCTTTTACTGAGGCAGGCGGTCCTCAGTGATTGGGGTTATGTATTCTCTGGTGGGGGATTTTTTGGAAAAGGGAAATGTAAAGGCCCGGTTTTAGAAGGGGAAACTGTTTTTTATTTTCTGTTGAGGGGGATACAGTGTGAAGACTGTTTTTTTTCTCTCAGTGTAAAAAAAAAAAAAAAAGGATCCTGGGGGAAGATTGATTTGTTCCCGAGTGGGGGGTCATGTGGCAATTTATTTGCTCTCTGTGGAGAAGATACGAGGTAAAATTGTTTACAAGTGGTGATGTGATTTGTAAATTGTTTTCCGAAGGGGGGGGGGGAAAAGGGAAAAAATTCGGTAGTGCCCCCTTTTGGTTGTTTGGAAAGTTGCGTGGCGTATGGGGGAAATGCTGTCATGAATGGGGTATGAAGAGTGACAGTGTGACAGTGGTGCCCCCGACCCCGTTTCCCGGGTAGCTGCCGTTTGTTTCCCCGGAAAAAAAAAAAAAAAAAAAAAAGATTTCTTTTGTCCCCTTGGGGGGTTTAAAAAAAAAAGATTTTTATTTGTCCCCTCAAGGGTTTGGGGAAAGGAAAAAAAAAAAGGGATTTCTTTTGTCCCCCTAAAGGGTTTGAGGAAGAGGAAAGAAATTTTTTATTTGTACCTCAGGATTTGGGGAAAGGGAAAAAAAAAAAAGGAAAAGTTTAATTATTTATTGTGTTAATATTTGATTTGTTTTTGTTTTTTGCTATTCTATTGTGTTTTGGGTGGTTACATTTCTTTTGGTTGCTCTCTCCGTTAAGGGGTTTTTTTTTGGTAGGATTTTTTTTGCCCCTTCCCCCCCTAGGACCGTTTGCTCAACCCCCTCTTGCTCGAACCTGGCAGAAGGGGGCAGGGCTTTGAGGGTCGTTTTTTTTTCCCCCTGAGGATTGATTTTTGCCCCCTTTCCCCGGGATGTGCCCAAAACCTTTTCCTGGTTTGGGGGGGGGAACATGGCGTTGGGGAGTAAATGTCTTTCCCTTTATAAAATTATTTCTTTCGTTTCCTATTGTTTCAGTTGGTTTTTCCCCCTTGCCCCTCAGAGTTTGGATAAATTCTCCTCCGCCGTAATGGTAGGTGGTGGAGTTGATTCCGCTTCCCCAAATAAACATCTTTTCTTTTGATCTTTTTTTTTTTTGGGGTTTGGGGCGCGGGATTTTCTTTGGTTGAGTGTTTGTGCATTTTTTAAATTGTTGTTTTTTATTTTGTTTTTGCTGTAGTGTTGTGTTTTTGTGAGTGATTTGTTTTTTCCCGTCCCCAGTTTACGGGGCAGTGACCACTAGGGTGCTGTCTGTGGGCTTTTTTGTTTTTCTTATTTTGCCTACTTTTCGGTCTGGTATCCTTTCATTTCCTTTTCCCCCCCTTTTTCAAAACTCTTAAACCTTTCCTCTAGGCCCCATCTAGTTTTTTTTTCTCTTTTTCTCTTTTAGGTTTAGATTTCCGTTGTTTGTTTCTTCCCCTTTTTAATTGTTTTGATTCCATTTGTTTTGTAAATTTTTCTTTTTTTGTTTAGGCGGTCATTTTTTTTGAAATTCTTTTAAAAATTTAAGTAGAAAGAAAGACTGACCAAAAAACTTTAAACCCCCCAAAATTTATAAAAAATTTTATTTTAAAAAAAACTTTATTGTGTTTATTTCCTTTCTTAAGGGAAATTTTGCTTTAAACTTCATTTTTTTTTTAAAAATTTCCCAAAATTTGATGCAGTTGCAATTTTTTTTAAAAAATTCTTCCCTTGGTTTCATATTACCTTTTTAAGTAAGCTGTTTTTTTTATTCGGAAATTGAATTTCTGTATTTGTATATTATAATTCGGTTTTGTGAAACAAAACTTATCTATATCGCCTTTTTTTTATTCATACTTTGAGATTTTTGGGGGTTTTTAAATTCTGACGATTCTTGGGGATGATTTTGAAAAATTTTTAAAAACAAGGGGAAAAGTTGGGTTTTGATGGAGAGAAACTTACTACATGTGAAAACAATGCTGATGGGGGGACAGTAAGACAAGGGAAGGAAAGAAAATAGATAGGGGGAAGAAAATGGACTACAGGGGGAAGCTGAAGGAAAATGATCAGGGGAAGCGGAAGGAAAAAAAAAGACTCAGGGGGAAAGCAAAATCGGAGGAAAAAGACTCAGAGGGAATCTGAAATGAAAAAAAGGACTAAGGGGGGAAGTGAGAAATAGATTACAGGGGGAAAGTGAGTAAAGAACGTCAATTTTAAAGTTGAGGCGTTAGAATTGGTGGGAATTTAAAAAAAAATTTACAGGCATGAGAGAACCTCCACCAGTCGGTTTCCGTGCCGCCCCCCCCAAAAGCGGCAAATTCCAAATTTGCCTTTGGAGGAAAAAAAGGGAAAGACATTGATAGTTTTTTTTTCCGATTTAAAAGTCCGAAACGTCTTGTGGTTGGCCAAAGGAAAAGGGGACTTGGGATATTGCGTCGTTTTTTTAAGGGTAGCGCTTTGACATTGTCCACTCACTTGCGCGAAACAAAATTTAAGGGGATCAGTTGAAAAAAGAACTCCTCAAGAAATTTAAATTTTTTCTGCTGCGTTTCCAAACTTTTCCCGTTCTGGGGCCCCCAAAAAAGGAGAATGTTTCCGTCGTTTTGTCCGTGATTTCATTTTTTGGTCGAGGGATGATTTATCTAAAACGAACAAGACTTTTCGTCCTGCGGTTTCCCCTTTCTTAGAGAACATTTTTCCGGCGTGAGCAAAGTTGGCACTTTTTTTAAAGAAAGGAATTTTGAAAACTGGAGGAATGTGTCAGATGGTGATAGTATTTGTGCTCCCCCGAAAAGGGCGTGGTGGGAAAAGGAGAATTTTTCCTCTTTGAGCTCATGGTCATGTCTATCCCATCAGGACAGGGAAGTTACGGGAAAAGGAAAATCGTGGGTCTTTTTTTCAGCCCTCAAGGATAACCTACCCTAGGAACGGCGGGTCTTTCCGCGGTTCGAGTGATTTTCGTCAATCCTTTCCCCCGCCGGAAGACCCTTATTCTCAGCAACGTCCGAGGTGTGGACAACGCCCACACGTAGACCTTTTGGGCCGTTGTGCCGAACAAAATTTAAAAATTCAGTCAGCTCCCCATCAGACAATGGCTGTTTCTTTTGTGATGGCAAGTTCCATCTGAAACGAATTCCCCTTTTCAGCGGGTGTTTAAAAAACCCCGCTTTAGTTCCATGTTGGAGAGGCCTGTTTTGACACCGATAATCTTTTGATGGAGGTGTTGAAACGGAGCCATAAAGGGTTGGGTTTTTGGTTTTGCGAGACATGGGTGCACCACGCTGGTGTCAAAAATTTTTCGTGTTCAAGCCCAGTATTCCATGCCCAAAAGGTAGGTGTTTGGGGGCAAGATTGAAGTTTCCGCTGGCGAAAATTTCAGTCGGACACCCCGTACTACTCCGGCTTTTTACCCCTGTGTCATTGATAACCCAGTCTGCGATTGATTTTGGGGAAAAATTTCCCAGGGTCGCTACGTACTTGGGGGTGCTGGGGATCGTTTTTTCCTTTTGTCTTTGAGTACTAGATCAAAGTCTGGAGGAAAAAAAAGGCAAAAAAAACCCGCTAAAAGTCTCAAAACTGGTGAACCCCAGATTACCCGATGATTTAAAAGAAATGCAGGGAAAAGATGAGACGCTGACGACAATATTTTTGCTGAAAAAGATGTCACGCTAAAAAGGAAAAAACCAAACGACTTCGGACTTAACTTCTCTACGGGGTTGTCCCTGGCAGGACAACAGAAGGTTGTGGTTCCAAAACCCCACTTAGAAAAACGTGCTGCACACGGCTCGATGATTGTTCGTGGCCCTGTGGGACAAAAGAACATTAAGAGAGTTCTTGATTTTTTTTTGGCCGGGTGTAAAAGGAAAATTTACGAAATACTGCCGCTCGTGTGACTTGCAAAAGACATCCCCCCCAGAAAGGTCGCGCCCCATGTGCCTTTGCAAAAAAATGCCTTCTTTTCCCGTTCCTTTTCGGAAGGTAGCTTTGATTGGTTGGGACTTTCCCTTGTCTTTTTCCCGGATATCGCTATATTTGCTTTGGTGGATAACCCAACAGGTATCCAAAGGATTCCATGAAAAAAAATTTGTACGTATCTGCGCTAAACCCTTACTTGCAATTTTTTTCCCGAGTGGGTTTCCGACGAAATTCTCTCGGATTGGGGGAACGCAATTCATTTTTTCTCTAGAGAAATTTAAGACTTTTGTCAATCTCTTCCATTTAAACCCACGCCATATCCCCCCATGAATGGCATGGTTAAACGTTTCAAAAAAACGTTGAGTCCTGTTGAGAAAGGTTGCAAGGAAAAGAGCCCGGAATGGGTCGTTTCGTACCGGCTTTGCTTTTTGATACAGGGAAATGCGAACGAAACGGGGATTTTTCCCCATTTGCTTTTTTGGACACTCACCAAGGGGTTTTTGGATTGTTGATGACAATGGACAAAGAAGCGGAAATACTAAAGTAAAACGTTTCCAATCTTTTATGAACTGCAAAATCGTTTGAGGTGCTTGAGTTTGTCAACAGTAGTGATAGAAAAACAGATGTGTACAAAGTCTTTGCAGACAGAAAAGCAAGGCCGTTCCCTTTGTGTAGGGGTAAAAATCCTTGATTACTCACGATGAAATAAAAGTTGTGTTATGTGGAGGGTCCTTTTAGGTGGTCAAAAAACTTTTGAAGTAAAAATTTTAGATCAAAATGGGAAACTGGAAGGTATTTATGGACTGTTGAAGAAGTTGTTGAACGTAAAATGTTGCCATCAACCGTCAGTTGAGGGATATGTCCATGCAGAAATGTGTAAACTGAAAACTTTCAGTGTGATTTGTACCATGTAAGTCAGGGACAGATCAAAAGGGTTTTGAAACAGCAATTAGGAGTGTTAAAACTACCAGTGCAGTGATTTGTACCCCCTTCCCATTCTGTCATCAAAGGTGAAACCTTGGGTGTGGTTCTGTCGAATGATTTGTCTACAGTCAAACGACGCTCAAAAACATTTTTAAAGACTTTCGGTTTTGTTGGGTTCCCCCGGGCAGTAATGTATTGAACCCCCTGTTTCAGTTAAATTTTGAAATACCGTGGAACCAGACCATACCCCCCCCTTTTTTAAAAAAAGGGTGGTTTTAGAGAGAAATCTGTAAAGTGGATTTAAAGGTGATAGAACCCTTTACTTCCCCTAAGTCACCAGTTGTATTGGTGGACAAACGATGGTCGGTGGTTTCTGCATCGATTACGAAAAGTAAATAAGTCCTGTGTTCGTGCCCCGGCCTATCCCCGCATTGAAGAAATCTGTTCGCTTCAGAGGGAATTATTTTTGGACGTAGACTTGCAAAAAAATTCCAATTTTCTTGAACCCGTGCCTGGAACACAAAATGTCATGGCGATTTTGCCGTGTATGAAAATTCATGGACAAATGTAACTGTTTTCAAGGGAAAGCTATTCCTGTTTTTGTCTTTCTGAATGATTCGGGGGTGTCACATTTGACATGCGTTGTTGCTCGGACGATTTTAAAAAAGTGGTTTTATGCTAATTTGTTATTAAGTGCTATATGTTTTGCAAGCAAACAATACTTGAGTTGATTTTAAAAAAAATTTTATTCTTTTATAAAAAATGGAAAAATCTGTACTATTTTGCTAACTTGTTGGAAGAGAATTTTTTTGTATGTGTGATGAGCAAAAAACTCGTTGAAAAAGTATTACACTGTTTTGTTGTGCTGAGACAAACCCCTTTTTTTCTTTGTCATGTCGCAAAAGGAAGCATGTGACTTTTCAAAAAGGGCTTAACTTCATGTGGGAAAAAAAAAAATTTAAAATTGTTTTTTTTTTTAATGTCTATGAGAAACATTTACATTGGAAATATTTTTTTTCATGGGGTTTTTTAAAAAAGGATGTGAGACAAAGTCAAGGGAAAATATGTGTTAATCTTAAAAATTTTTAAACACAAATTTTTACTTTGAATTGTTAATATCCCTAGTTGTTTTTCCATGTAAATTTTGGGAAATGTATTTTTGAGATTTGGGATCAATTATGTATTTTTTTTTTTTTGAAAGCTGAAAGTTTTTGGGAAAATGCTATTTTTGAGGATCATGATGATTTTTTTATACGTTGATTTAATTTGGTGAATCAGTGTGATGGTTAACATTTTTGGGTCATGGTGAAGATGTGTTTAAGTGAAAATAGTATATCTTTTAAAAAATTTTCTGGAGAAAAATTTTTTATCCCCGGAGGGGGGGGTCATGTGGTAGCCCCCACTTTAAAGGCCCTGTGACGCTCCATCAATGTGTTAGTGATATGAATCATTTCCCTGCCCAATTTTAAAGGGAAAAATATTCTATGGCTTGATAGTGTGCGGGCGTCCCCAAAATTTAAATTTGGGTATGATCATTCAAGAAAAAAATGTGGTCATTGGGTGAAAGGCCACGGTGATGTTTAACAAGGGTGGGAAGGGAAGGTGCTGGTATGTGTTTTGAAACTGAGTTTCCTCACTAGGAGAAGGGAGGAAAGAGTCAGTTTTAACAGCGTGGCCTGGAAATCGAAACCCGTCAGGCGGTGGTCCTCTTTTCGACCCGTATTACCAGGTGGTGTAGATAGTGGGGGAAAATTCAGGGGGATACCCTTTAAAAAAAAGGAAAAAAAGAATTTAAAGTTGAATTGAGAAGCGGTTATTCACGCCTTTTCGTGTTTCAGCCCTTCACCCCTTTCCTTCGCCCTTTACCCCTTATCTTTCCCCGGAGGTGGTTGAAGATGGCCCCGGGGTGGGGAACACACCGGTAGTTTCAGCCCCCGCAAGTTCCCCTCCCGGGGGGGAGTTTAAGCTCGTCGTTTTCCCGGAAGAGAAGTCGCGGAAGAGAATCGAGATCGTATCTCCCGGCAGGGAATTCGAGGGGGCAGTTATTGTCTGAGAGAAAGGGAATTGTGAAAGAGGGGGAGCTTTTATTGAGGGGAGGCAGGTCCTCAGTGTTACGGGGTTAGTATTTCCCGGTCCGGATTTTTTGGATAAAGGTGTGAAGGCCCGGGTTTATAGAAGGGAACTGATTATTTTTTTTCGTGTGGGGGGTAATGTGTGAAGACTGTTTTTTTTTTCTCAGTGAAAAAAGGATCCCGTGGGAGATTGTTTGTCTCCCCACGTGAGGAGGATCATGTGTGCGTTTTTTGTCTTCGTGTGGGGGGGAGTACAGAGGTAAAATTGTTTACAGTGGATGATGTGATTTAGTAAAAATTTTTTTCCCTGAAAGGGAGGGGGGGAAAAACATTTGGGAGTGCGCCTTTTGGTTTTTTGGAAAAGTTGGGGGTATGGGTAAATGTGTCATGAAAGCGGGTATGCAAGAGGACGTGTGCAGTGCCCAATACCGGGGCACGTTTTTTTTGCACCCCGTGCCCTACACTATGCCCATCCCCGGGGACTGCGTTTTGCCAAAGTGCCCCCACACTGTGCCCCAATCCCGGGCCTTTCGTTTTGCCACGTAGCCCACACTATGCCCCAAACGGGCACTGTCGTTTTGCACAAATGCCCTACACTAGCCCCCAATACCTGGGCCTGGCGTTTTTCCGGTGGCCTGTACTATGCCCCAATCTGGGCACTGTCGTTTTGCCCGTGATCTCATTGCCCCAAAAAAAATGGGCCTGCGTTTTGCCACAGTGATTAACATGCCCTAAAACCGGGCCTGTCGTTTTTTTACACGGCCTAACATGTCCTAATACCCGGGCCTGTCGTTTTGCCACGTGGCCGTACTATGCCCCATTCCTGGGCACTGTGTTTTGCACACGGTGGCCTGTACTATGCCCTAATCCGGGCACTGTCGTTTGCCCCCGGTGCCTACCCATGCCCTAATATAAGCCACCGTGGGAGGTTCCCTCTGGGGGTGGTTTGATCCCAACCCCCTTCCCCTGGGGTGGTTAAATTTTCCAACCCCCCCCTCCCTCTGGGGTGGTGAGATTCCCAACCCCCCTTTTCCCCCTGGGGTGGTTTAAAACCAACCCCTTTTCCCTTGGGGTGGTTAAAATTTAAACCCCCCTTTTCCCCCGGGGGGTAAGATTCCAACCCCCTTCTCCCCCTGGGGTGGGGGTTCCAAACCCCCTTTTTCCTCTGGGGTGGTTTAAAATTTCCAAACCCCCCTTTTCCCCCTTTGGGGTGGTTAAATTCCCCCCCTTCTCCCCGGGGGGGTTTTAATTCAAAACCCCCTTTTCCCCCCTGGGTGGTTAAATTCCACCCCCCCCTTTCCCTCTGGGGGGGGGTTAAATTACCCCCCCTTTTCCCCCTGGGGTGGTTAAATTCCAGCCCCCTTTCCCCCGGGGTGGTTAAATTTTCCAACCCCCTTTTCCCCCCCCCCCCCTCGGGGGGGTTTTTAAAAACCACCCCCCTTTTCCCCCTGGGGTGGTTTTTAAAATTTCCCAACCCCCTTTCCCCCTTGGGGTGGTTAATTTTTTCCCCCCCTTTCCCTTGGGGTGGTTAAATTCCACCCCCCTTTCCCTTGGGGGGGGTTAAAATTTCCCGCCCCCCTTTTCCTCTGGGGTGGTTAAAAATTTCCCCCCCCCTTTCCCCCTGGGGTGGTTAAATTCCAACCCCCCTTTTCCCCTGGGGTGGTTAAATTCCACCCCTTCTCCCCCTGGGGTGGTTAAATTTTAAACCCCTTCTCCCTTGGGGTGGGTTTTTAAATTACCCCCTTTCCCCCTGGGGTGGTTTAAATTCCACCCCTTCTCCCTCTGGGGGGGTTTTAAATTTTTCCCGCCCCCCTTTTCCCCCGGGGTGGTTTAAAAACCAACCCCCTTCTCCCTTGGGGTGGTTAAATTCCCCCCCCTTTCCCCCCCGGGGGGGTTAAATTCAAAACCCCTTCTCCCCCTGGGGTGGTTTAAAATTTCCCCCCCCTTCTCCCCCTGGGGTGGTTAAAATTTTCCCCCCCCCCTTCTCCCTTGGGGTGGTAAAATTTCCCGCCCCCCTTTTCCCCTTTGGGGGGGTTAAATTCCACCCCCTTCTCCCTTGGGGTGGTTAAAATTTCCAAAAAACCCCTTTCCTCTGGGGGGGTTAAATTCCCCCCCCTTTCCCTTGGGGTGGTTAAATTCCCAACCCCCCCTCCCTCTGGGGTGGGGAAAAATTTCCCGCCCCTTCCCTTGGGGGGGTTTAAAATTTCCCAAACCCCTTCTCCCCCTGGGGGGGTTAAATTCCAACCCCCTTCTCCCTTGGGGGGTTAAATTTTAACCCCCTTCTCCTTGGGGTGGTTAAAATTCCAACCCCTTCTCCACCCCCACCACCTTTGTCAAGTGAAATAGGAGGAGAGGAAGAGAGGGACGTGGGAAATTTGGGGAACCCCCCATTGGGTACTAGGGATTTATGGAATATTCCAGACTCGCCGTTTCTGTCATTCCTTCGCCCGTAAAACACCGTTCTTTTCCAAGAATTTCGTCGTCGGCGTTTTCTCACTCAGATTTCTATTTTCTCCATACGCTCCTGACAGTCCCCTAAAAAGCCAGGGGGTGAATTTGGTGGGGTTTTTTTTAAAAGGGCCCAAGCCTCGACATGGTTCGTCCGCGCTAATCTTGGCCCTTTTCAATTTTGCGCATCATGCGCTTCCTTGGGCCCGACCTGAGAGACCCCGGTGGAGAAAAATTAAAACCCCTCTGACCAATGCACCCCCCTTGGGGCCCTAACACCGCTGCTGGGCCCAAAAAACGCTTGTGTGACGAGAACGCCTCTCTCTTGAGCCATAACGCTCCCCTGTGAAACCCAAAAAAACTGTCCCGGGGTGGCGTTTTTGGGCCAGCAATGACTTTGGCCAGCGCCGCTGCCCTCCTGCCGTGATAATGCCTCAGCTCTGTCAACAGTGTTGTCTGACTCTGGGACAAGTCATGTACAATCCGCATCCAATCCGTCACAGTTTTACAGCTAACTTCGTGTAATCAACTCACCAGAACACATCAGAGCTATTAAGCCGGCTAAATGTCTGGTATGCGTGACAGAAATGGCTCGCCAAAAATAATCACATCTCTAAGACTTGCTGGAAAGCTGACATGTTTTATGTGTCATTCACTTACCAAAACATTACCGGCTAATTGCTTGACATCCTTTACATGTTACAAACCCACCAGAACGACATCATGGTCATTAGACTTGGCAGACTCTTGTCACGTATTCGTATGAAAAACTCACCCAAACACAGTACAATCCTATTACTGACTAAATGCTGAGTGTGCGTTACATATAAACATCTCACCGTAACATTTGACTAACTGTAATGCTTGACATGCCATACATGTAAACATCACACCTAAACACATCACTGACTGAAATGTTCGGCATGTGTTACATATAGATCTCCCACCCAAACACGATGACTGAATGCTTGACATGTCTTATATATAAATATCTCACCGAAAAACATCACTAGCTGCATGCTTGACATGCTTGACATGTAAAACAACTCACCCAAACATATCACTACCTCAGTGCTTGACATGCCTTACAAGTAAAGAAATCACCCAAACACATCACAGGCGACAGAATGATAGTCTAAATGTCCTGTCAGACTCATGTTCGCAACCGTACAAACAACAGCGAGATCGCCTTTGAAGTTAACAATTAAAGGTTTACATCATTTACATGAAATACTTTTTACTATGGTTTTACATAATTTTCATTACAGAAACATTTTTCTAAATGAAATATTGACCTGGTCCTCGAGGATTCGTAATTACCTGTCCTTTCTCAAACTGGCCTCATAGTTACCTGCCTTTTCTCCTTAAAATCCCCTTACTGTTCAAAACTGCCCTGGTCCTTACACTGACCTAAAAGTCTGTTGTTTTTCTCTCAACAGTGTCACCAAAATATCTCCTCTTCTTTCAGCGCGACTTAGAATTACGAAGTAAAGCCAGTGCCCTTCTCAGTTCTGAGTTCGATCATTGATATAAGTGACAAAATAAAGGCCCCTCGCACTGAAACGAACGACCCAGACAATAGTTTGCCGTTACTGAAAATATTAACGACATTGCAGTTAAATCATCTACATAATGTTACACTCATGGCACCAGAACTCACTCATTCCACAAACCCGGACAAAAATCAAGGGCCACAAATACACATTTAGCTCCCCTGTAAAATTCCAGGCTCGAGTCTCTGAGGGGCCCACAAAATGTGCCCTGCGCAAAACACTAACAATGACCATGGAAGGGAAAAAGCTTTCAACTTTATTAACTATCGACAAGTGTGTGTGTGTGTGTGTGTGTGTGTGTGTGTGTGTGTGTGTGTGCGTGCGTGCGTGCGTGCGTGCGTGCGTGCGTGCGTGCGTGCGTGCGTGCGTGCGTGCGTGTGTGTGTGTGTGTGTGTGTGGCCATTTCCGCCTGGACCCCTGAAAGGCAGTTGGAACACAGGGCCTTCCTCAGCCACTACGTCCTCTGACAGCCCCTTCCTCAGCCACTACGTCCTCTGACAGCCCCTTCCTCAGCCACTACGTCCTCTGACAGCCCCTTCCTCAGCCACTACGTCCTCTGACAGCCCCTTCCTCAGCCACTACGTCCTCTGACAGACCCTTTCTCAGCCACAACGTCCTCTCAGAGCCCCTTCCTCAGCAACTACGTCCTCTGACAGACCCTTTCTCAGCCACTACGTCCTCTCAGAGCCCCTTCCTCAGCCACTACGTCCTCTCGGAGCCCCTTCCTCAGCCACTACGTCCTCTCACAGACCCTGCCTCAGCCACCACGTCCTCTCACAGCCGCTTCCTCAGCCACTACGTCCTCTCACAGCCCCTTCCTCAGCCACTACGTCCTCTCACAGGGCCTTCCTCAGCCACTACGTCCTCTCACAGGGCCTTCCTCAGCCACTATGTCCTCTGACAGACCCTTCCTCAGCCACTACGTCCTCTGACAGCCCCTTCCTCAGCCACTACGTCCTCTGACAGCCCCTTCCTCAGCCACTACGTCCTCTGACAGACCCTTCCTCAGCCACTGCGTCCTCTCACAGCCCCTTCCTCAGCCACTACGTCCTCTCACAGACCCCTTCCTCAGCCACTACGTCCTCTCAGAGGGTCCCTTCCTCAGCCACTACGTCCTCTGACAGCCCCTTCCTCAGCCACTACGTCCTCTCACAGACCCTTCCTCAGCCACCACGTCCTCTCACAGCCCCTTCCTCAGCCACTACGTCCTCTCACAGACCCCTTCCTCAGCCACTACGTCCTCTCACAGCCCCTTCCTCAGCCACTACGTCCTCTCACAGCCCCTTCCTCAGCCACTACGTCCTCTCACAGGGCCTTCCTCAGCCACTACGTCGTTTCACAGCCCTTCCTCAGCCACTACGTCCTCTCACAGGGCCTTCCTCAGCCACTACGTCCTCTCACAGACCCCTTCCTCAGCCACTACGTCCTCTCACAGCCCCTTCCTCAGCCACTACGTCCTCTCACAGGGCCTTCCTCAGCCACTACGTCGTTTCACAGCCCCTTCCTCAGCCACTACGTCCTCTCACAGACCCTTCCTCAGCCACTACGTCCTCTCACAGACCCCTTCCTCAGCCACTACGTCCTCTCAGAGCCCCTTCCTCAGCCACCACATCCTCCCAGAGCCCCTTCCTCAGCCACTACGTCCTCCCACAGCCCCTTCCTCAGCCACTACATCCTCTCACAGCCCTTCCTCAGCCACTACGTCCTCTCACAGGGCCTTCCTCAGCCACTATGTCCTCTCACAGACCCCTTCCTCAGCCACTACGTCCTCTCAGAGCCCCTTCCTCAGCCACCACATCCTCCCACAGCCCCTTCCTCAGCCACTACGTCCTCCCAAAGCCCCTTCCGCAGCCACTACATCCTCTCGCAGCCCCTTCCTCAGCCACTACGTCCTCTCACAGGGCCCCTTCCTCAGCCACTACGTCCTCTCACAGGGCCCCTTCCTCAGCCACTACGTCCTCTCACAGGGCCCCTTCCTCAGCCACTACGTCCTCTCAGAGCCCCTTCCTCAGCCACTACGTCCTCTGACAGCCCCTTCCTCAGCCACTACGTCCTCTGACAGCCCCTTCCTCAGCCACTACGTCCTCTCAGAGGGTCCCTTCCTCAGCCACTACGTCCTCTCACAGTCCCTTCCTCAGCCACTACGTCCTCTCACAGGGCCCCTTCCTCAGCCACTACGTCCTCTCACAGACCCCTTCCTCAGCCACTACGTCCTCTCACAGGGCCCCTTCCTCAGCCACTACGTCCTCTCACAGGGCCCTTCCTCAGCCACTACGTCCTCTCACAGGGCCCCTTCCTCACCCACTACGTCCTCTCACAGACCCCTTCCTCAGCCACCACGTCCTCTCACAGACCCCTTCCTCAGCCACTACGTCCTCTCACAGACCCCTTCCTCAGCCACTACGTCCTCTCACAGACCCCTTCCTCGGCCACTACGTCCTCTCACAGACCCCTTCCTCAGCCACTACGTCCTCTCACAGCCCTTCCTCAGCCACTACGTCCTCTCACAGACTCCTTGCTGTCAGCTGAAGAGCCCAGACATGGAGGCACTCACAGAAGTATACACCAGACCCTCTCCCAGCACGACGTAGGCCGTTTCGGGCATGCTCGGCCTACGAATGCCCCCCCCCCCCCCTTTCCCCCACTCCCCCTCTACCTCCCTCCTAAAATAAAAGAAACCGCCAGGTTTCTACAGGCAATGGTACACACAGGTTTCAAGGTTCTCTTAGCTCTTTCAGCAAACACAACAGCACGTTTGGCAGCTGACTGCCTTCCTCTGCTCCAGGTTCCACGGAGAAATCAATGTCCGAAACGCAGGTCCGTCCAAAGCCTGTGGTCAGTCCAGAGCGCAAAAGACCTGCCCCCATGCCTACCTGCATAGCATGGCACTTCCGACACAATTGTCGGGCATTTTCGTTCAATTTTACTGTGACTGCATTCGCGTCAGAGGCGCTTCTCTTGCTAAAGTGAACAACCGGATGAAAAATAACATCAACATTCTCTAACAAAAATCGCACCAATTCCATTGCTAATGCAGTCAGTCCGCATTACGAACGGGAGGCAAATTCAGCTCGGGACCAGTATCATTACTCTTCATGTCCTCTGATAAGTTGGTCTGCATTCATTGATCCATACACTCACTGTTTTGTCAGTATTTCGTTCGGCCTGATAAGGGAGACAAATATGGGGGCACAATAGTTACAAAAATAGCTTTCTCAACAATGAAAATGATAATGATGTTGATGTTGATGATGATGATGATGATGATGATAATACTAATAACAATAATAATAATAATAATAATAATAACAATGATGATGATAATAATAATAATAATAATAATAATAATAATAATAATAATAATAACAACAATAATAATAATGATAATAATAATAATAATAATAATAATAATAATAATAATAGTAATGATAACAATATTGACAATGTTCATCATTATGAGCCCTAAGCACCTACAACCACAAAATGCTAATAAAGATGACAAGAAATACACAAACTAAACACCACAGGCACCGGCATGCATTTATGCAGTCATGATTGATTTGAGCCCCCAACACCATCTTCACACACACACACACACACACGAAATATTGCGAAGTTTTGGACGAAATATTGGGAATTATTGACGTGGTTGTTGTATGTTTCTTTATTTGAATGTAATACAAACACACACACACACACAGAGAGAGAGAGAGGCAGTTTATAAGCGGACATAAAGGGACATCAATCAGGATGTGAAGAGAGTAGATTTCAGAGAGGATTTGCAGGATGACAGAGACTCGGGCCTGAGGAATGAGAGAGGGGGCTCATTCCATGAGGATGTGTCCTGGACAGATGGCATGCGCCTCAGGGAAAAAAAATTCCCTTTTTGTGCACTTTAAACTGACAGACCTGCTCTGCCGACACTTGATATGAAGGAGAACTTTAACTGGAGCGATTGAAAACTCACTTTTACAGGGTGCTTGCCCTTCGGTGATCAGTTCTTTTAAATATTAATTTGTACTCTTGGGAAAAAAGAGACTGCCTGTCATTTTAGCAGAAGCAGCGAACAAACTAGAGAGAGAGAGAGTCCAGAAAAAGGAGAAAGAGGGATGTTAGCAAAGAGGACAAGAAGAGGACGAAGGAAGCAGTATGACCGAGACAGAGTTGAACTCTCAACTATTTGTAGGCTCGTATATCATTAATCCTTGGGTGAGTATGGGATGTGTGAACATCATTATTTGATGATTTTCAATACAAGCTGTTCGTCGAGTTATCGAATTTCAATCGTTTATTCTCGTTTGGGCGCGGTGATCGGAATTATTTGCAAATTCAGTCCTGTTCACACATCCGATAGGTAAGACGTGGATCCTGTGATCGATCGTCACAAGTACATTCCAAGCAATTTATTGATTTTGATTACTAATAGGGTGCCGTGTCTTCCTAGGGCGAGCACTCTACCCGTTGGAGGTATTACTTTGAACGAGCCCCTCTCAGCCCTTGAGATGCTTCAGGAGGAGGCTTTGGATTGTCAGTAGAGACAAGAGTCGCCGTCACAAGGAACTCTCTCCATGGAAAAGACTCTGCTGTCGAGAGAAATTTTGATTTGAACTAATTGGACACTTCATGAGATGATTGTCCGCACGGACAGACTATATATTTGTTCTGTAATTAGAAGATTGTCCTCTCAGAAAGAATATATCATTCTAGTGATTGAAACGAAAGAAGAGTTTTTTTCCCATTGGAAAATTTAAAAAGAATTGGGGTCTGTGAACCCAGAATGGATTGTTGTTTATGTGAGGCAAATTGGTCGTCTGAATGACCTGAAAAGTAGTTGGTAAAATGGGTGAATGAATTGAGGTCAGTATGACCTAGATAAAGAAATGTTAAAAGCCCCTCGCGCCAAAAGAAGTGCGGCACGAATAGAGGCTTTTTCCCCAAGGCGGATGACACAGAGCAAGGTAAGAAGGGTTTTGAAGCACAACAGAGAGAGATTATAGTCAATTCGTTTTTAGATGGGGAGCCAGTGAAGAGAGAGGAGTAAGGGACGGTCATGAGTGGATGTAGATCATCTGAAGATGAGTCGAACAGCATTGTTGTGTACTTTGTAGAAATGGAGAGAAGATTCTTAACCAGCTCAAGGGGAAGACACTTCCCTTCACACTGTGTCCGTGCACTGACCCTGACATGACCCTTGCCGCGTCATCGGCCATGGCCCAGTCCTGCCACTGGGAAGTGTGACGTGTCTGTTGGGGGTGGGAGGTGGGGGGGGGGGGGTCCCACTGTCTTGGTCTGGCTCTAAGGGCAATCCGTGTTCCTGGGCCGTCTCTGCTGCTGTCCAGGATTCCAATGCCGCTGGCGTCCCTCTCAAAGAGCTACTGGACATGGCGGTAACGGCTCCCGTGCCCCCCCCCCCCCCCTCACTTAGCTCTCTGTGAATGACCTCTAGCCAATGCCAGGCACCCGCTCTCAGGACACTATCCAGCATTTTGCCTCAGACTTCACGACTTTTCCCCCTAGGCCTGTCACGTCATCCCATGTTTTAAACCTTGGCGTGCTGGGGCCAGTGGGAAGGGGCTGAGGGTTGGTCTCACACCCTGTGGACTTTGGAGAACGTCCTTGACCAGCGGCACGTGTGGCAGACAGGAGAGGGGAGGGGGTGAGGGTTGGTCTCACACCCTGTGGACTGTGGAGAACGTCCTTGACCAGCGGCACGTGCGGCAGAGAGGAGTCCACGTTCCCCTGACCATCACAGCACAAGGTCCATTCGTACTGCCCTGGAGCGGTTCCATAAAACATGACGTTGCCACGAAAACCCACCCAGTGCCAGCCATCACTATCCTGCAACATGCTGACAACAGCACCACTCACCGCCAGCCATCACTGTCCTGCAACATGCTGACAACAGCCTTGACTATCACTGTCCTGCAACATGCTGACAACAGCCTTGACCATCACTGTCCTGCAACATGCTGACAACAGCCTTGACCATCACTGTCCTGCAACATGCTGACAACAGCCTTGACCATCACTGTCCTGCAACATGCTGACAACAGCCTTGACCACCACTGTCCTGCAACATGCTGACAACAGCCTTGACCATCACTGTCCTGCAACATGCTGACAACAGCCTTGACCATCACTGTCCTGCAACATGCTGACAACAGCCTTGACCATCACTATCCTGCAACATGCTGACAACAGCCTTGACCATCACTGTCCTGCAACATGCTGACAACAGCCTTGACCATCACTGTCCTGCAACATGCTGACAACAGCCTTGACCATCACTGTCCTGCAACATGCTGACAACAGCCTTGACCATCACTGTCCTGCAACATGCTGACAACAGCCTTGACCATCACTGTCCTGCAACATGCTGACAACAGCCTTGACTTCAGGTCCTTCAGTGTGTCCCCGCAGCGTCACTTACTGCTGAGTGGTTGTAGAGCTTGTAGCAATTGTAGTGTAGCGATTGTAGTGATTGTAGTGTAGTGATTGTAGTGTAGTGATTGTAGTGAATATAGTGATTGTAGTGTAGCGATTGTAGTGATTCTAGTGATTGTAGTGTAGCGATTGTAGTGATTGTAGTGTAGTGATTGTAGTGATTGTAGTGTAGTGATTGTAGTGATTGTAGTGAGTGATTGTAGTGATTGCAGTGATTGTAGTGTAGTGATTGTAGTGATTGTAGTGTAGTGATTGTAGTGAATATAGTGATTGTAGTGTAGCGATTGTAGTGATTCTAGTGATTGTAGTGTAGCGATTGTAGTGATTGTAGTGTAGTGATTGTAGTGATTGTAGTGTAGTGATTGTAGTGATTGTAGTGAGTGATTGTAGTGATTGCAGTGATTGTAGTGTAGTGATTGTAGTGATTGTAGTGTAGTGATTGTAGTAATTGTGGTTATTGTAGTGTAGCGGTTGTAGTGATTCTCGTGATTGTAGTGTAGTGACTGCAGTGATCGTAGTGGGCTTGTTGTCTCCCCTGATTCACATCCTTGCATATTGCAAAACATGTCAGCATCTGCTTTGCTTCAACCTACCTGACCACCGGAGAGAAAGAGAGAGACAGACAGACAGACAGAAGGGGTAAGTAGGAGAGCATCGGCAGAGCATGGCGAAAGTAGTTAAGGGGGGGGGGGGGGGGGAGGGAGATTGGGGGGGGGGGGGGGGCTCAGAGGGGACCGAACTAAAGGGAGGTTTAAACGCCAGTGGAGAAAGAGCGAGGGAAAATGTGCAACTTGTTAGTGTGGGGATGGGAGGTGAAGAGTGAGTTAAGACTGAAGGAGGTGGAGAGGACAGGGGTGGGGAGTGGGGGGGGGGGGGGGGGGGGGGGTGCGGTGCTCAAAGGGGAGACAAAAATCCAATACAAATAGCAGCTGATACAGTTCTCCGCGTGGCCAAGGGTTACAGGAATACACCTGGCGCATGGGGTGAAATGCGTTATCAAGTAAATCAACCTTTCAACTCGTAAAAAGCAAGTGGACAGACCCAAAACCACCTGCTGCATAGGAAACAGAACACACACACACACACACACACACACACACACACACACACACACACACACATAATGGCACAGCCAATGTTAGGTAGGTTACTCAAGGTCTGACCGGCTCGTTAGGCTAATGCGTAGGTCAGACATCTGCGAAGTCGTAGCCACGAGGCAGGCCTTCTGAAATTCTCTCATCTTAGTCATTAATTCATTTATCCATCACCTTTAAATAAATCGCAGTTGGTCTCAAAACTTAGTGGATGTGATGTAGCGTATATGGACTTGTCCGCATGCAGTGGTACGTCCTCGATGAAACTAAAACTGAAACTGATAGATAGTTAGATTAAATGTATTAGTCCTGAAGCATTCAAATTGCTACTTTCCCTTGACCGGATATCTTCGACGAAAACCATTTCCCAGTGCACAGAGAGAGAGAAAGAGAGAGGAGAGAGAGAGAGAGAGAGAAGAGAGAGAGAGAGAGGAGAGAGAGAGAGAGAGGAGACAGACAGACAGACAGACAGACAGACAGACAGACATACGGACAGACAAACAGACGGGCAGGCAGACAGACAGAGACATCGGTACATAGACAGACAGAGGGAAACAGACGGATAGACAGAGACTGACGAAGTCAGACAAATAGACAGACACACAGACATGCAGAGAGTAGAGAGGAGACAGACAGACATTGAGGCAGAACAGACAGCTGGCACCGACAGCCAGACAGACAGACAGACAGTCAGGCAGACAGCTGGTACCGACAGACAGACAGACAGACAGACAGACAGTGAGGCAGAACAGACAGACAGCTGGCACCGACAGACAGACAGTCAGACAGACAGTGAGGCAGAACAGACAGACAGCTGGTACCGACAGACAGACAGACAGACAGAGGTCACTGACCGAAGATGAGCGTGAGGACATCGGAGATGGCCAGGCTGAAGAGGTAGCAGTTGGTGACGGTGTGCATGTAGCTGTTGCGGGCGATGACGATGCACGTGCTGATGTTGCCCAGCACGCCCGTCAGGAACAGCAGACAGTACACCAAGGTCAAGGCCATCACTGACGTCAGGTCTTTGCGGCGGGCGCCCAGCAGTGACGTCAGGAGTCGCTCCACGTCGGGCGTGTGGTTGGAGGGGAGGAAGGGGAACGAGCTGTTGGGCAGCGGGGTCAGGTTGACCTCACCGTGAGAGTCGTTCCCCAGCACGAGGTACAGGGACTCCTCCATCATGGTGACCCTGCCGCCACCAACCCGTCGTTCACCAGTGAACCAGACACACAGGCAACGTAGGCAGCGTCATCTCGGGCAGCAACACCAACTGCGGTGACTCAGCCACTCACAGAACTCAGACTGGCAGCAACAGTGGGAGCAGCCAGGGCCCGACGCGTGTGACGAGCTGTGCAGCCTTTCACTGCCACGGCCATCATGACGTAGGCAGCACAGCTGTGCTTGATCACTTGGGTGTTCACCAGACAGATCCCCATCTGTAGGGATGGGCAGGTGGGTGGCAAAAAAAAAAAGGTGGGGGGGGGGGGCCAAGAATATGTGCACGTCCGCAGCGTTGTTTTTAATATACTAGGGGCGAAAGGGAAGTTCTTCCTATGAACAAAACACTGAGTGGTGATCGGGTGGTGCGGCTGAGATGCATGTCACCAGAGTATGTCAGTAGGCTAGTGTGTCATCCTGTGTTAAACAGGTCATCCAATGTTCAACAGGTTAGCTGATCCAAGGGATACATGTTCTTTGATGTTAACTAGGTCATGTGGTGTGATCATGTTAAACAGGCTGTCCGATGTTAAACAGGGCATCCAGTGTTCAACACCGTCTTCCATCTTAAACTGGTCACCCGATTTTAAGCGGGTCATCCGATGTTAAACAGGCCAGCTGATCCAATGGGATACAGGTTCTTTGATGTCAACTAGGTCATCCAATGCGATCATGTTAAACAGCTTTCCGATGTTAAAGAGGCTAGCCGATGTTAAACAGAGCATGCATTGTTAAACAGGTCATCCGATGTTAATAACTTATCCGATATTGCATATGTCATTCGGGGACCGGAATAGCTCAGTGGTTGAGCGCCGGACTCGTAATCTTGGTGATCCTGGGGTTGCAGGTTCGAATCTCCGCCGGGCCGTGTCGGTATTTTTCTCTCGGAGTTAATATTGGTTCTGACTCCATCTCCTATACAGTCCTTCGAATGAGACTATAAACCGAGGTTCCGTGTGTAAACGCACGCATAACATCTTGCACACACGTAAAATCCCATCACCAACTTTCGGAAGAAAAGGCCATTTTGGCCGTTGGTATGGATGACACGTTACACATAGCATGCACCCTGCGTGAGAAATGGAAAGAACGAAGGAAGTAAGGAAACTGTGTGAACGATATTAAACTGTATTGAATGGATAACACGGGAAACGACTGAATGAAGCGCCAGCTGGCAGCTCGTCAGTCGGCATTACCCAGGTGGGCAGCCCGTTGTGTAAATGAGTGTGGATTGTAAAGCGCTTAGAGCTTGGTCCCTAGCCAAGGATAAGCGCTATATAAGTATTCATAATAATAATAATAATAATAATAATAATAATAATTCGATGTTATCACAGGTCATCCAATGTCAAAGAAGTCATTTAATATTAAGCAGGTTAGCGAATATTAAACAGGTCATCTGATGTTTAATTCATTGGCTGTTACACAGGTGACCCGGTGTTGTAAACTGGTCATCTGACAGTAAATTGGCCATCCGATGTTCAACAGGTTGTCCTATGTTGACCGGTCTTTCAGACGTTAGGCAGGCCATCTCATGTGGGCAGGTCGTCAGAGGCTGCAGTCACCTTGACCATGGGCAGTCCTCTCTGCAAATGAAGGAGCGAAGAACATAGGTCAGAATGCATGAATGGCACAGAGTTCAGTGAAGAACATAGGACAGAATGCATAAATGGCATAGAGTTCAGTGAAGAACATAGGACAGAATGCATAAATGGCATAGAGTTCAGTGAAGAACAGAGGTCAGAATGCATGAATGGCATAGAGTTCAGTGAAGAACATAGGTCAGAATGCATGAATGGCATAGAGAGTTCAGTGAAGAACATAGGACAGAATGCATAAATGGCATAGAGTTCAGTGAAGAACATAGGTCAGAATGCATAAATGGCATAAAGTTAAGTGAAGAACATAGGTCAGAATGCATAAATGGCATAGAGTTCAGTGAAGAACATAGGTCAGAATGCATAAATGGCATAGAGTTCAGTGAAGAACATAGGTCAGAATGCATAAATGGCATAGAGTTCAGTGAAGAACATAGGTCA
The DNA here is from genome assembly GCA_018398815.1 of Conus ventricosus. NCBI lineage: Eukaryota > Metazoa > Mollusca > Gastropoda > Neogastropoda > Conidae > Conus > Conus ventricosus. The sequence continues at coordinate 1,439,362 of CM031610.1, forward strand.
GAATGCATAAATGGCATAGAGTTCAGTCACTGAGGGAGCGAAGAACATAGGTCAGAACGCATAAATGGCATAGAGAGTTCAATGAAGAACATAGGTCAGAATGCATAAATGACAGAGTTCAGCGAAGAACAGGTCAGAACGCATAAATGACATAGACAGTTCAGTGAAGAACATAGGTCAGAATGCATAACTGACATAGACAGTTCAGCGAAGAACTAGGTCAGAATGCATAAATGACATAGAGTTCAGCGAAGAACATAGGTCAGAATGCATAAATGGCATAGACAGTTCAGCGAAGAACATAGGTCAGAATGCATAAATGGCATAGAGAGTTCAGCGAAGAACATAGGTCAGAATGCATAAATGACATAGACAGTTCAGCGAAGAACTAGGTCAGAATGCATAAATGACATAGAGAGTTCAGCGAAGAACATAGGTCAGAATGCATAAATGGCATAGACAGTTCAGCGAAGAACATAGGTCAGAATGCATAAATGGCATAGACAGTTCAGCGAAGAACATAGGTCAGAATGCATAAATGGCATAGAGAGTTCAGCGAAGAACATAGGTCAGAATGCATAGATGACATAGACAGTTCAGCGAAGAACATAGGTCAGAATGCATAAATGGCATAGAGAGTTCAGCGAGGAACATAGGTCAGAATGCATAAATGGCATAGACAGTTCAGCGAAGAACATAGGTCAGAATGCATAAATGGCATAGAGAGTTCAGCGAAGAACATAGGTCAGAATGCATAGATGACATAGACAGTTCAGCGAAGAACATAAGTCAGAATGCATAAATGACATAGACAGTTCAGCGAAGAACATAGGTCAGAATGCATAAATGACATAGAGAGTTCAGCGAAGAACATAAGTCAGAATGCATAAATGACATAGACAGTTCAGCGAAGAACATAAGTCAGAATGCATAAATGACATAGACAGTTCAGCGAAGAACATAAGTCAGAATGTATAAATGACAGAGACAGTTCAGCGAAGAACTAGGTCAGAATGCATAAATGACAGAGTTCAGTCATTTTCCACTTGTGTGATTGCTTTTCCTCCTTCAAGACAGTCTGTATCACAGTTTTCAATTTGGTTTTTCTTCACTAATCTTTAAAGGTGTATGTAATTACTCAGCCAAACAACATGGACAAACGAACCACAAGACAAAACCCGACGCGTTTCGACCTCTTAGGTCGTCTTCAGGCAAGATAAACAACAGTCAGGACAACGAAAATGAGGAAGCAGCAATCACTTATCTTGTCACATTTGCAACGGTCTTTTTCTTGCTTTTTGTTTGTTTACACCAGTCGACATATTAATGTTCCGTTATTGTTTTAGCATCTTTTCTATTTAACGTTACTATATGTTTACAAATAATGTTGTTTTTCTCTAAGTTGCAAAAATACCTACAATTTTATTCGCTGTCTACAACCGATATATATATATATATATGTGTGTGTGTGTGTGTGTGTGTGTGTGTGTGTGTGTGTGTGTGTGTGTGTGTGTGTTAAAAATCCAGAACACCACTCTCTCACTGCTGAGGTCCGTTTTTCTGACGTCATTAGACGATGGTAGAAAGAGAAGAAGAAGAAGAAGAAGAAGGAAAAAATGGACCGCAGAACCGCTTGGTATACACCTTTAATGTGTCCAATATTTCGGTCCAAAGACCTTCCTCTGGGACAGGAGCTGCAGACATATTTAATCTTTTTTTTTTACTACCGACTAAAATTTACTAATGATTAAAACTATGGATTATAACAGGGAAGGGGGGGGGGGAGGGGGGGGTCAAATGGAAGGGAAAATCCAGTCACCGGTCATTTGTGACAGGCAAGGTAATCAGATTGTAGGGGGAGGGGGAGGGGAGGGGGGCGGCGGCGAAGAGAGAGAGAATGCGAATGCGAATGCGAATCTTTTATTCAGGTTAAGGCCAAAGCCCCATACTGAAGGGGGTTTCATAAATGTAATACATGTCATGAATAAAACGAATCAAAATGCTAATGATGAAATACCGTAAGTTAAGAAACAAACAAATATACTCTCAAGATATTGCAGTCTGAATTCTCTTGTTTCCTTCATAAACATACTCGGCTAAATTCAATAGTGTGTTCTCATTACTTGTCGATAATAAGAGAATGAGTCTAAAGTTACACGGTTCTGTATAATATTTGGATTGGATAAGTTTTATTCTTAAATCACTCAGAGCAGGACAGCAAAACAAAAAATTGTGTTTCATCTTCTCTTGCTCTTTTACATAATCGACATGTTAGATCACTTTCAACAACATTGCTATACCTAAAGCGATGGCAAGCAATGTCAGATACGCCGCATCTGAATTTTGTCAGTGCATTCATTTTTAACAGTAGTTCTAATATATGCTCTGTGGGCTCTGTGGGCTGGCTCCCCACTTTGCCTTAAACATGTGGCTACTAAAAATGAAAGGAAAAGATGCTCCCAGGATTCACCGAAAGGGGGAGAGAATGATGAATCCATCGGTGTTCAACCAATCACGACTGCAAATCCCAAACGGACTATGAACATGGACCAAATGGAATATCCATGTGTCTGTGGAAAGCGTTTCGCTACCACCCGTGGCATGAAGATCCACAGAACAAAGATGGGATGTGTGAAGACTCATCTGATGAGCAGCAGCGCACTGCATCAGCAGATAAGACGTCGGAAGACCAAGGCCAGGATTTAAACCACAGTGCCAAGGACATCCACGCTGTTGGTTCGGATGAGGAATTTGCACAGGCCCTCGATGCCAGGCGCCTGAAACTCAACCTGCCACGAGCAAACGAAACTGAAGATTGGAGAAACTGGATGCAAAAAAATCGTCCAAAGACTCGATGCACTGATAGGGAAAAGCACCCTGGAACACAAACTAGCCACATATGGGGACATTGTGTATGCCACATGTAGAGACGCCTATGGAGTAAAACTACCCAAAGAGAAAACACCTCCAAAGAAATCCAGACGCCAGAAAAGATGGACAAGATCAGAGTCCAAAAGAACAACCTCAAGAAGCAAATGAAGACCGCACTGCCAGCTGAAAAACAAGGCTTGGAAAAACTGTGGGAAGACCTGAAAGAAAAACACAGCGCCCTCAGCAAAGCGGAATCTGCGAGGAAGAGGAAGAGCAAAAAGAAGAAGACACAAGAGCGCTTCTTCAGAGACCCCTTCCAGTTTGCCAGAACACTGTTTGAGCAGCCAAATCTGGGACCCTAAGTGTGGACAAAGGAGTTCTTGAGCAGCATCTGAGGAAAAACATACTCTGACTCACAGAGCAAAGCACCACTCGACATTCAAGATCTGGTGTGGCCAACCAACCCTGAGGAACAGTTCAATGGCAAGCCTCCAACGTTGGCGGAAATCAAGAAGGTGGTCGAAAAAGCCGAGCCAAATCATCACCAGGGCCAAACGGAATACCGTACCAGCTTTACAAGAAATGTCCCAAGGTGCTGGAGTGGCTCCACAGGCTGCTGCGATCGGCTTGGAGAAACCAGAAGATCAGCGGCCAGTGGATGACGGCAGATGGTGTGTACATCCCCAAAGAGCAAAACTCAAGTGACATCACCAGTTCAGGCCAATATCACTACTGAACGTCGAAGGGAAAATCTTCTTCTCTGTCATGGCAACAAGGCTGACCAAGTACCTGATGGAAAACAAGTACTTGGATGTGTCAGTCCAGAAAGGTGGCATCCCAGGCGTGGCTGGCTGTGTAGAACACGCCACAATGATCTGGGACGCAATCCAAAAAGCAAAACAGAAAAGAGAGACCTGGACGTAGTGTGCTTGATCTGGCAAACGCATATGGATCTGTGCCCCATGAGATGATACAGTGGCTCTTGAGATGTACCATGTGCCAAAGAACATCCGCGACATGCTCAAGAAGTACTTCAATGGCTTCTCAATGCGGTTCTCTACAAGGAGTACACAACTGATTGGATCAACTTGGAAGTGGGCATTGCATGGGCTGTGCAATTTCCCCGATACTGTTCGTGCTGGCAATGGAACTCATCTTGAAAGCAGCAACAAACAACGCGAGACCAACAGACCTTGGCGATGGATACAAGATGCCTCCTCTCAAGGCCTTCATGGATGACACTACAGTGATTTCATCCAGTAGAAGACGAGACACGTCATGTGCTGGAGAGGCTGGACGACATAGTTGCCTCATCCAGAATGAGTTCAAGCCAAAGAAATCACGGAGTCTCTCACTGAGGAAAGGAAAGAGGCCGAATCTGTGGTCTTCAGTGTTGCCAACCAGGCCATTCCAACAGTCACAGAAGAACCAGTCAAGAGCCTTGGAAGATGGTATGATGATACGCTGAAAGACACACAAAGAGCAAAAGAAACCAAGCAGATGGCGGAAGAAGGCTTGGAGACCATTGACCAGTGTGGGCTCCCTGGCAAATACAAGGTCTGGTGTCTGCAGTTCATGCTGATACCAAAGCTCTATGGCCTCTGATGATATACGACATCTGCACCAGCACAGTGGAGGCAATGGAAGCCAAAATCAACAGTTCACAAGGAAATGGCTTGGTGTCCCACCTGTCTGACTGACATCGCGCTGTACTGTCGCCAAGCAAAGCTCAAACTACCACTGAAATCCATCCTGGAGGAATACAAAGCAGGGAAGATCAGACTTCAAAGCATGCTGGAGGACTCAGGAGACAAGGTGGTAGAAGCAATCAAGCCCAGCTGAAGACAGGCAGAAAAATGGAAAGTTCAAGAGGCGATGGATTCTGCAAAAGAAAGTCTCAAGATCAGAGAAATAACAGGACACACACAGACCAACAGACAAGGACTGGGGTGACCAAAACTGAATGGTGGTCAAAGGCCAAAGAAAAGCCAAAAGAGACATGATGATTCAAAAGATGAGAAAAGAAGAAGACCAAAAAAGACTCCAAAAAGCAGTCCAGCAGAGCCAGAAGGGCAATGGACAACGTGGGAGAATGCACTCCAAGAAGTCTAACTTGGAATGACATTTGGCACATGGCCCCTCTCAGGATCAGCTTCATTCTCAGATCTGCATATGACCTTCTGCCTCAAATGCAAACCTGGTGAAGTGGGGGAAAACAGACGATCCTGCATGCCCCCTCTGCCATAAAAACAAACAGTGAGCATGTTCTAAGCTCATGTAAAGTAGCCCTGGCTCAAGGAAGGTACACATGAGGCACAACCAAGTGCTCAAAGAAATTGTACAAGTAGTCTGGGCTAGTACAACACCACAAAAGGGAGAATCAGGACTCCAAAAGCACCCGCAACATTCTTCACGGCAGGAGGCAGCAAATCGTGGCCAAGAACAACAGTGCCACTCGAAACATGCAGGCAGAGTCTGCTGGATGGGGCAGATGACTGGGAGTGCACTGCAGACCTCCCAGAATGGAAGAGTCACCCAGAGATCATCAGCAAGAGTGGCATGAGACCAGACATAGTAGTCCACTCTAAGTCAACCAAGCAGCTGATCATGATCGAGCTCACGGTGCCATATGAGAACAGAATGGAGGCAGCTCAAATCTACAAGACTGAAAAGTATGCTGATCTGGCAAACAGCCTGAGGAGAGAAGGCTATCAGGTCAAATTCCTCACTGCAGAAATTGGAGCTAGGGGATTTGTAGGAACGTCTGCATACAGCCTCATGAAACAGCTCTCAGTTGCAGGGAAGGAAAAAACCAGAGCCCTGAAAGCAATGGCAGAAGCGGCAGAGAGGTGTTCAAGCTGGATCTGGTCAAGGAGGAACAAAAGTGAACTTCATAAGGCTTAATTTCCCTACAAATATCAGGTGTCCCTGTGGCTCAGTGGTTAAAGCGCGAGTCATTAAGTAGAAAATGAGCATGTCCAGAGGGTCATGGGTTCGAATCCCAGCCATGGCTCGTCCCAAGATGGGGAAAAAAAAAAAAGGGGCAGCAGAGGGACATCCGGAGTCATGAACCGGGTGTGGCCCAACCCCCTAGAGTGTCAGGAGATAAGGGCCAAAAACACTTGCTTGAAGGGGGCTTCTCTTCTGAGGACTCTCTGCTGCCACGCTCTCCACGAGTTTCTTTCTACTATGCGTCGATTTAAAGAGTTTGTACTGAACAAATTTATCACTATTATACATATGGTCATGCCAGTCCTGCCACCTGCAATCGACAATCCTCTGTTTAAAACAATTTAGAAAACCTGATATATTTTCAACACCTTGGTTATCCCAAACAAATCCAAACCCATATGAATTTTAAACATTGTCGAACATTTGAAGCCCAAGTCCTCTTACCATGATTGTTTAACTTCAACAACATCCTGTAGCCTTTATAGGGTATCCTGCATTCGTCCATTCTCGTTAGTTTGAGCCAGTATTTGATACGCATATAAGTGAACTTTCTCAATTAAGGCACCTTTCTCAAAAGCCCATATTTCTGCTCCATACTGTAAGATTGGCTGCACCTGTGAATCGAATAATTTGATAAAAACACTGAATGAATTGCAGTCCAACTTGTACAAAATATGAAGAATAACCATGACTGCCTTTTTCGCTCTGTTTACTATATCCTGACAAGCAAACTGAAAACTAAGTTTGGTTGTAAAATAAATACCAAGATATTTGTAAGCATTAACCACAGCAATTTTCTCACCTCCATATGTCCATCTTTCAGTACGCCCCAGATATCCTCCTTTACGAAACACGACAATATTTGTCTTACTCATATTAACTTTTAATTCTAGTTTGTTTGCTGCAGAGTACAAATTATTTAGTTGTCTCTGGAGACCGACCACTGATACTGCTAGTAAAATAATGTCATCAGCAAAAAGCAGCATAAAAATTCTAGAATGTCAAAAGTTACTCCATGTCGACCATTATCAATTATTTCCAAGGCTAACTCATTAATAAATAGAGAAAATAATACTGGGCTACATACGTCTCCTTGTTTAACCCCACTTGTACACATGACATGCTCAGCTAATTTTGCACCCGATCTTATTTTTGCTTTTACCTCATAGTACATACTTTTTATGCAACGATACAATTTACCTTGTATTCCATTTTTTTAACAAAACAGGCTATAACAATCTTCGAGAAATTGAATCAAAAGCCTTTTCAAAGTCAACAAAAGCAATATATAACTTTTGATTATTCACAAATTGTTTCTGAAAAGCAGCAAGCAGGGTAAATATATGATCAATTGTGGGAAAACCCTCTTTTAAATCCGCCTGATGTTCTCCAGTTATATTGTTTTGACTTACCCATTCATGCAATCTACTATTAATAACAGAGCTATAAATTTTGCTACAAATATTACTTAATGAAATACCTCTATAATTATTTACATTGTTAACCTCGCCCTTCTTAAATAAGGGTAAAATAATAGATTCTTTCCAGCTGTCAGGATAAGTGCCATTATCGAAAAGAAAGTTAAATAGTTTTACCAAGAAATTCAAAACAGATTCACCAGAATATTACAAAAATTCACCAATTAAACCATCAGGACTAACAGATTTTCCATTTTTCAATTTTCTAATGGCAAAACAATACTTCTTCTGTAGTTATTGCTCTATCATAAGGAAATTCTTCATCTTCATTGTCACTGACTATGAACTCTGTTGAACTACTTCCGTCGCTTTTTTCTAACAAGTTTTTAAAATGTTCAAACCATTCAGATATAGAAATATCGTTTGATGACTGACATCTTTTCTTTGAAATTTTGTGTATAGTTTCCCAAAAGACCTGTTGGCTCTTTACAGAATCGATCAGTTCATTCAACAATGACAACTATATTCTTTTTTTTCTTTCATTTAATTTTTATATTCGCGTCTTGAAACACAGAATGCCACTCGATCATCTTTGTCTAAAGTTTTTCAAATTTTTCTCCACAGGCTACGCATTTTACATTTTGATACTTTACAGTCCTCGTCATACCAGTTATCATCAGGGGTTCTCTTATTTAAAACTATCTTCTTTTTCAAATTTTCAGCTTGTTCTTTCATGATCACATTAAATCTACATATGGCTTCATTTACATCCACATCGATAAGATCTTCTGCAACTGACATTTTCTCTTTCACATCCTGAGAGTCCATGGACTGTGTAAATTTCAGGGCATAAACCTTATTCCAGCAATATTTAGCAATAAAAATGATTATGTTTACCATTTGAACCAGTGCTAGTGCATTTTTTTGCATTTTGTATATCAATACATAGTACAAGGGTGTATATCAATACATAGTACAAGGGTGTATATCAATACATAGTACAAGGGTGTATATCAATACATAGTACAAGGGGCATATGATCAGATTCAAATCTTTCCATAACATTAAGTGTTAACTGTTCACACACTAAACTCAAAACCATTTACTGACATCAGAAAATAATCGTTCACACTGCATCCTACATCAGAAATATATGTGAAACGACCTTCAAGGTCGCCATTACACATTCCGTTTAAAATGTACAGTCCCAAAACAGTGCACATGTTCAAGAACTTCTCTCCATATGAATTTAACATTTTATCTTGAGAAGTTCTTTCCATGCGGCTAACAATCTCATTATAGTTAACGTGTACTTCATATTCATCTAAATGTCTGGGTCTTATCAGAAGTTCTGGCGTTCATATCACCACATATTAATATTTCAGTGTCTTCCAAATGTAGCAATTTACTAACAATACAATTTTCCAACAAATCAATGCCGTTGTCAAAACCATTGATAGAGTAATAAGACGAATTTTCGGGCGGAAACATACGCACACACAAGTAACAAGTTTTTAACAAGACCAAAAAACTCCTTATCAAAAGTAAATAACATGGAATAAGGACTCTCACAATCAACCTCATTCACATAGGGAAGAAGATATTTTCGCATTAAACAAAATCATTCCCCTGAACCCCTCCCTTGTCTCGTAAATTTAACCGCTGGTTTGACGAATATTTGATAATCAGTAAACAAACTCGATTCAAAATGTTCTGCAAATGTTTCAACCAGACAAACAAAATCGAATGAAGAAATAAACTGAATAAAATGCATATCATCTAATTTATGAACAATCCACATACATTCCAGTGAAGGAAAGAAATACTGTTTACATGTTTACTCATATGACAATCTTGACCATATAAATTGTCATTATCTTCTGAGCTAATGCTCCCATCACTTTCATTCACTCTTTTCATGCCTATTCCACTCGCCGTCACACCGTCACTGTCACTATCTGATTCCTTCGACTTCACACTGTCACCGTCACTGTCTAATTTACTGTCACTACCTAATTCATTCTCCGCCACATTGTCACTATCATCTTCAGCACCATAACTTGTTTCATTAGTCATCATACTGTCACCACCGCTGAGCGCTTCATTCACCGTCACACCGTCCACACCTCTATCTGTTTCATGCGTCATTACAGTGTCATCACAACTGTCTGTATTACTGTCTCCACCTCTGGCCGTTCCCTTTGTCATCACACTCACACCACCACAGTTTTTTTTTTCAGCTTTTGACTTAAGGGTTTTTTTCTTTTCAGATGTACAAGCATATTTTCCTCCCTTCTTTTTGAACTGTTATACTATTAAATTTGGAGGTATGACTAAAAATAACAAACAACTACAAAATGATTACAACTTTCTGTCTTTTCCTTAGTCTTTCCATCATATCTGAATAATCTTCACTGTGAGGCATTAACCAGTCAAAGGAATTTAACAACACAAAGCCTTAGTTCGTAAGTTTGGGAGAACAACAATAATAACAACAACAACAACAGCCAACAGTAAACTATAGTCCGTTTATGTGATGGACAATTGATCTATATGGATACCAATTATGATTAAACTCTACCAAGTTATAGTTAATTTTAGCGATATGTTCTTCAATCTTGTATCTAATACCGAGTTGTCGTAGGAAAGAAAATATATCAGGAACATGTTTTTCTATTTTACATCGATAGATATACATCTTTGCAAACATTATTATAAACTCTAAGACAGAATCTATATTTATCTTTTCATCTACGCCAAAAATTGCGTTTACATGAAATTATTAAATCATGAGTATGTTCACATTTTTCTTGCAATACACGTTCGAACCACAGTTTTTTTTTATTCATCAATATATTGACCACATTTATCTTAGACTTAGAATCATCACAATCTTCTGTTACAGAATTACACATGCAATCATCACCCCTGTGAAAATTTCTCTCTCCTCCTCTTTTTCTTCCTCTTTTTCTTCCTCTTTTTCTTCCTCTTTTCTTCCTCTTTTTCTTCCCCTTATTCGTCTTCTTCTTTTTCTTCTCGTTCTTCTTCTTACTATTATTATTATCATGATAAATAATTATTCATTTGCTTGCACTGATTCTCGTTCTTCTCCTTCCTATTATTATTATCATGATAAATAATTATTCATTTGCTTGCACTGATGTCTATTCATGCATTACAATATGATGCAATGGAATGGGTTGGCATATGTATGTTTATGCATATTTTTAATGAGTATAAGATTGTTTTGATACATTATTCTGTTATCCAACGTTACAGGATAGAATGACATAATGTATTTTATTGTTAGGTATTAAAATCTGCAAGGTTTTTGTGTGGATATTCATGAGCCGACACGTGAGGATTCCCCTACTACCTGCAATTTCACCCCTCCCCCCCCCTCTCTTTTTTCCCCTCTTCGTCCCCCACTTTTTTCACCCTACCCCCTCCCCGGTTCCTGCTACTTTTCCCTTACAACCTTCCTCCTCCCCATTTTTTCACCCTTCCCCCAACTCGATTCCTGCTACTTTTCCCTTACAACCCTCCTTTCCTCCCCCCCCCCCCCCCCCCCCGGTCCACCTCGCCTTCCCACCTGTCCCCTAACACTCTCATTTTCTACCTCCACTTCTCTTTTAGTACAACCGCATTTTCCTCCCCCGCCCCCCTTAACCTCGCCCCCCTCCCCGCTATATACTCCCATTTAAACAAATATATCTGCCTTCAAAAGGGATTGCGATGGTTCCCTTATGCAGCTAGTGAAGAGTTTTCATATCTGTAACTTTTTTTTTTTTTTAAATTTCATTTTCCCAGTTTCTCCATCTTCAAACTTCCCCTCCCCTCAAGTCCAAATCTTTGCTATACAGTTCAGTTGTTGGCCTGCGCTTGTTTTTTCCCCCACTATTAGATTGTTCGTCTATGTATTTTGTCTGACTTTATTCAAGTTTAAATGGCTGTGCCAGTCTTGAATAAAAGATACTCTGTGTTAGGTGTCCTTATGGGAGCAAAACATACCCCACTTATTTACTGTTTATCGTTTACTGTTCCCTACCTCATTTCATTTCCGATTTTATTTATTATTCAGTCAAGCGAATACGTCCTTCCTGAAAGGCAATGACATTTGGCAGGAACTCAACATTTCGATTGAGTGGAAAGGAAAAGAAAAGACGAGACTTTATATATCACCTGAAAGACGTGAGATATCCATGGAAATAAATGTTCTACATATTCACACCATTAGCAAAATAGGGCTACGGGGGTAGGGAGGGGGGGGAGCTGCGAGTGCGTTATGCGCATGAAATTTGCATATGTGATGTATTTCTACATGGCAAAGCCATTAGCTACTGCAGAAATATCGATTTGACAGACTTTATAATTATGTCAGTTGAATTTCATTGGCTGAGCGCCATGTATGATTATTTTAGCTTGGTTAGTTTGTTTGTCTTTTTTTTTAATTCCCAAGCGTGAGGTCGACGATGATGGAAATGGAGGAGAATGGAGGCGGGGCGGATTGGGCGGTGTGAAGTGGTGCGTGTGTGTGCGCGCGCGTGCGCGCGCGCGCGCGCGCGTGCGTGCGTGCGTGCGTGCGTGCGTGCGTGCGTGCGTGCGTGCGTGCGTGCGTGCGTGTGTGCGTGTGTGCGTGCGTGTGTGTGTGTGTGTGTGTGTGTGTGTGTGTGTGTGTGTGTGTTTGGGGGAGGGAGATCAAGAGGCATTAGTATACATTTGCTTTGGGAATCGAATGCAGTAGCGCAGATAGGACTGTGTGTGTGTGCGCGCGCGTACCTTAGCAGAGGCATCAATATTGGAACAGGATCACCATGTGATATCATCTTCACAGAGGAAGGCATTACAGAGGAAGAAAAACACCTCTGGAACCATTCTGTCGCATGGGATAAGAGCAAGACCTCTGAACCTTCTGCAGACAAAATGACTGACAGTACTGCTGCCACACCGTCACAGAACTGCAATAATGGACAAAAAAATAAAAAATAAAAATGAAATAATAAAAAAAAACAACCGTGTCTCGTACCTGAAGGATTCTACTGACAAGAAACAAATATTCCCAGTCACTTCACTGCTCTCTATATTCCCATTATCTTTGGTAACCACAGCACACACACACACACACACACACACACACACACACACACACACACACACACACACACACACACACACACACACACACACATATGCATACATACACACACGCCGCGCCGCATTTATAGGAACCGTAACTTGGGACCGACAACAGTCACAGGAACCATTGCTTAGGGCTGACATTATCAGGTTTCCACACCAAACCGTATGTCGTGTCCACACCAAACCGTATGTCATGTCCACACCAAACCGTATCTCATGACCATACCAAACCGTATCTTGTGTCCACATCAAACCGTATCTTGTGTCCACATCAAACCGTATCTTGTGTCCACATCGAACAGTAATTCGAGTCCACACCAAACCGGATGTCGTGTCCATACCAAACCGCATGACGTGTCCACACCAAACCGTATGTCATGTCCACACCAAACCGTATGTCACGTCCACACCAAACCGTATGTCGTTTCCACACCAAACCGTATTTCATGTCCACACCAAACCGTATGTCATGTCCACACCAAACCGTATTTCATGTCCACACCAAACCGTATGTCATGTCCACACCAAACCGTATGTCATGTCCACACCAAACCGTATTTCATGTCCACACCAAACCGTATTTCATGTCCACACCAAACCGTATTTCATGTCCACACCAAACCGTATATCGTGTTCACATCACAGTCGGCGGGTTCGGTATTTGTTTGCATTCTGTCTGTGCACTGACTTTGGTTTAAACCGGAGTGGTCTTTGTCTGTTGACATCGGCAACGAATCGAGATAATCGATCCTGAATCCTCCAGCCGATCCTGTTGACATCGGCAACGAATCAAGATGATCGATCCTAAATCCGCCAGGTGATCCTGTTGACATCGGCAACGAATCAAGATGATCGATCCTGAGTCCGCTAGGTGATCCTGTTGACATCGGCAACGAATCAAGATGATCGATCCTGAGTCCGCTAGGTGATCAAGACTGGCACGAACACTTCTTGGGTCCTTTCTGGGGTCAACACTTCATGGGTCCTTCCCGGGTCAACACTTCATGGGTCCTTCCCGGGGTCAACACTTCGTGGGTCCTTCCCAGGGTCAACACTTCATGGGTCCTTCCCGGGGCCAACACTTCATGGGTCCTTCCCAGGGTCAACAATTCATTGGTCCTTCCCTTGGCTAACACTTCATGGGTCCTTCCTGGGGTCAATACTTTATGGGTCAACACCACATGGGTCCTCCCTGGGGTCAACACTTCATGGGTCCTTCCTGGGGTCAACACTTCATGGGTCCTTCCCAGGGCCACGGTCCATGAGGAGATTGTTTAAGTACAAGACAGGTTTAACTGGTGTGTGTGTGTGTGTGTGTGTGTGTGTGTGTGTGTGTGTGTGTGTGTGTGTGTGTGTGTTTTCTTACTTTTGCTGACAAACATAGAACAAACACATGGATACCGGTAAGAACACAACGACTTTGATGCAGGTATTTATCTGTTCTCTCCTTTATTTGTCTATTGCCGTAACAGTGTTTCCCGTCTGGTTTCATTGTGCGTCTTTCAAGGAGTTGTTCTGCCGTTTCTTTCATTGTACGTCTGTCACTACAGCAATCATTTCTCGATTTGTTTGTATTTTGCTGTGTGTCTGTTGCTATAAAAATTGTCTTTAACTTAAATCTCCCTCCTCTCCATACCTGTCTGTTCAGAACTCACTTCCCTTCATCGCTGTCCGTTTTGATTCTCACTGATTGCTATCCATAGACTGTCCATAATTCCATTCAGAACTCCATTCAGTTCAATACCGTCTGTTTCCGTTCTGACTATCGCCATCCACAAACTGTCCATAACCACATTCTGTTCATGACCGTCCGTTTCCGTTCTCACCGAGGGCCATCCAAAAATTGTTAAGAACTCCATTCTGTTCTCTGCCTTCTGCTTCCTCTGTGTCTGGTCGCCATCCATGACCTGTTCAAATCTCCATTCTGTTCAGTGCTGTCTGCCTCCGTCGTGAGTGATGGCTATCTTTAACTGTCGAAGATCTCACTCTGCTCATTGTTGTCTGGTTCTGTTCTCTTCCATATACTGTCCAGAACTCCATTCTTTTCGTCACAGTCTGTTTCTTCCTCATTGATTTGCTTCCATAAACTGTCTGGAACTCTTTGCTGTTCATGACATAGCTTTTGTTCGCACTGATTGCTATTCATAAACAATCCAAGGCTGCATTCTGTTAAATACTGTCTCTCTGATGGTCATCCATGGAAGGTGCAAAACGTCAATTGTTTCATTACTGTCTGCTTCCTTCCCCCTGATGGCCATCCATGGAAGGTGCAAAACGCCAATTGTTTCATTACTGTCTGCTTCCTTCCCCTGATGGCCATCCGAAAACTGTTTAAAACGTCAATCTTTCCATAACCATGTCCGTTCTCATTGCTAGTCAATCATAAACAGTTTTAAACACCGATTGTTTCATAACCGTCTGTTTTCTAAGTCGCTTATAGCTATCCATAAACTGCTTAAAACACGAATCTTTTCATCACTGTTTCTGGTCTCATTCATGGTCATTCATAAACTGTTTAAAACACCAATCTTTTCATTATATGTCTGTGTCCCTTTTCACTTTTGGCCATCCAGAACCTGTTCAGGAATCCATTTTGTTCATTACTAAATTCCTTTCCCTTTCATTACCATCCATAAACTGTTTAGAACTTCATTC
>CM031610.1:1456896-1479396 GCA_018398815.1 Conus ventricosus
GCACAGGGCAGACAGATCAGACTGTACTAGGACAGGGCAGACAGATCAGACTGTAATAGCACAGGGCAGACAGATCAGACTGTAATAGCACAGGGCAGACACATCAGATGAGTACAGACTGTAATAGAACAGGACAGACAGATCAGACAGTAATAGGACATGGCAGACATATCAGATGAGTACAGACAGTAACAGGACAGGACAGACAGATCAGATGAGTACAGACTGTAATAGGGCAGGGCAGACAGATCAGACTGTAATAGAACAGGACAGACAGATCAGATAAGTACAGACTGTAATAGGACAGGACAGACAGATCAGATAATTACAGACTGTAACAGGACAGGGCAGAAAGATCAGACTGTAACAGGACAGGGCAGACAGATCAGACTGTAATAGGACAGGGCAGACAGATCAGACTGTAATAGGACAGGGCAGACAGATCAGACTGTAATAGGACAGGGCAGACAGATCAGACTGTAATAGGACAGGCAGACAGATCAGACTGTAGTAGGATAGGGCAGACAGATCAGATTGTAGTAGAACAGGACAGACAGATCAGACTGTAATAGGACAGGGCAGACAGATCAGACTGTAATATGACAGGGCAGACAGATCAGACTGTAATAGGACAGGGCAGACACATCAGATTGTAGTAGGACAGGACAGACAGATCAGGTGAATACAGACTGTAAAAGGACTGGGCAGACATCAAACTGTAATTGGACAGGGTAGACAGATCAAACTGTAATAGGACAGGGCAGACAGATCAGACTGTAAGTGGACAGGGCAGACAGATCAAACTGTAATAGGACAGGGCAGACAGAGCAGACTGTAACAGGACAGGGCAGACAGATCAAACTGTAATAGGACAGGGCAGACAGATCAGACTGTAATAGGACAGGGCAGACAGATCAAACTGTAATAGGACAGGGCAGACAGATCAGACTGTAATAGGACAGGACAGACAGATCAGGTGAATACAGACTGTAAAAGGACTGGGCAGACATCAAACTGTAATAGGACAGGGTAGACAGATCAAACTGTAATAGGACAGGGCAGACAGGTCAGACTGTAATAGGACAGGGCAGACAGATCAGACTGTAATAGGACAGGGCAGACAGATCAGACTGTAATAGAACAGGGCAGACCGATCAGACTGTAATAGGACAGGGCAGACAGATCAGACTGTAATAGGACAGGGCAGACAGATCAGACTGTAATAGGACAGGGCAGACATCAGACTGTAATAGGACAGGGCAGACATCAGACTGTAATAGGTGAATCATTGTATGTAGTGGTATGTTGGTGAACCTTATGCGAAGAAGATAAAGTGAATCATGGCATGTACCCGTATGTTGGTGTACCTCATACAAGGAAGACACAGGTGAATTATGATACATAACTGTATGTCGGTATGTTTCAAACAGAGGAGACAACGGTGAATCATGGTATGCAACTGTATGTAGGTATTACTCGTACAAAGAAGACAAAGGTGAATCATGATATATAACTGTATGATGGTATATTCATACAAAGATGACAGACGTATCTTTGTATGTTACTGTATGAGGGTATTACGCATACAAAAAAGAAGATGAACCATGGTAACTGTATGTTAGAAGACAAAGATGAAGCTGTGAGGGTGTTACTCATACAAAGAATTAGACAAAGATGAATCATGGTATGCAACTGTATGTTAGAAGACAAAGATGAATCTATGTGGGTGCTACTCATACAAAGAATTAGACAAAGATGATTCATGGTATGTAACTGTATGTTAGAAGACAAAGATGAATCTGTGTGGGTGTTACTCAAACAAAGAAGACAAAGGTGAATCATGGAAATCAACTGTATGTTGGTATTTTTCATACAAAGAAGATAAAGATCAATCATGGTATGTAACTGTATGGTGGTGTTACTCATACAATGACGACAAAGGTGAATCATAATATGTAACTTATGATATTATTACCTGTACAAAGAAGATAAGGTGAATCATGGCATGTAACTGTACGTGGGTATTACTCATACAAAGAAGACAATGGTGAATGATGATATGTGACTGTATGTGGATATTACTCATACAAAGAAGACAAAGGTGAACCATGGTATGTAACTGTATGCTGGTGTTTCTCATACAAAGAAGACAAAGGTAAATCATGGTACGTGACTGCATTTGGGAGTTGTTGACAGCAGGGAGGCGGCCAGTGAAGTGGAAAGGAAACGCACGATGCACTGATCAGCGACACCTGGGGCACTGCCCTCTGTAAAAACCAATCCCTGTCAGCAGGCGGAAATGATTGGCTGACCACGGAGTGCAACGACCTGTCAGACATGTCCTCTGGCAATACCAATGATCCCACAGTCACGACCAGGCATCTCCATGTGTGTCCTCAAACTCCTGAGCCGGAATAGCTCAGTTGGTAGAGCGCCGGACTCGTAATCTTGGTGATCCTGGGGTTGCGGGTTCGAACCTCCGCCAGGGCGTTTCGGTACAGGGGATTTTTTCCCTCGGAGTTAACATTGGTTCTGACTCCATTTCCCGTACAGTCCTTCGAATGAGACTATCAACCGAGGTTCCGTGTGTGAACGCACGCATAACATCTTGCACACACGTAAAATCCCGTCACCAACTTTCGGAAGAGTAGGCCAGTTTGGCCGTTGGTATGGATGACACGTTACACATAGCCTGCACCCTGCGTGAGAAATAGAAAGAACGAAGTAAGGAAAATGAGTGATCGATATTGAACGATACTGACTGGATGACACGGGAAACGACTGAATGAAGCGCCGGCTGGCAGCTCTTCAGTCGGCACTACCCAGGTAGGCAGCCCGTTGTGTAAACGAGTGTTGATTGTAAAGCGCTTAGAGCTTGGTCTCTAGCCGAGAATAGGCGCTATATAAGCATTCATTATCATTATTATTAATATTACTATAATTCTTATTATTATTATTATTGGAAATGAAATGAGGTAGGGAACAGTAAACGATAAACAGTAAACAAGTGGGGTATGTTTTGCTCCCATAAGGAAACCTAACACAGAGTAAGTTTTATTCAAGACTGGCACAGCCTTTTAAACTTGAATAAAGTCAGACAAATACATAAACGAACAATCAAATAGTGGGGGAAAAAACAAGCGCAGGCCAACAACTGAACTGTCTGGCAAAGATTTGAACTTGAAGGGAGGGGAGAGGGGAGGGGAGTTTGAAGATGGAGAAACTGGAAAATGAAATTTAAAAACAAAAAAAAATCTTACAGATATGAAAACTCTTCACTAGCTGCATAAGGGAACCATCGCAATCCCTTTTGAAGGCAGATATATTTGTATTGCCTGCTCCGAAGCCTTTCGCCCGCTGGATCGGCACTCATCAGGGAGACACGGCTGGTTGTGTCTGCGCTCCCGGCGTTAAATAGAGACACACCACAGTCCATAATACTGTGGTGTTCTCACCACCATGGGTGCAAAAAAGAATCCAATAGCACCCCCAGAGCAGCCAGCGAAGAGTAGTAAATGCAACCAAACGAAAGTGTGGGGAGGAAAAAAAGTTGCTGTAAAATTAAAGACATTATGCAAATAATATAAAATGTAGGGGACAGTCTTTGAGCCTACGCCTGAGGATCCACCCAAAGATGCAAGGGAGATCAAAAGACGAACACACAGACGGACAGAAACAAAGACAAATAACCTCAATTTAATCAAAGCAAAATCGGAAATGAAATGAGGTAGGGAACAGTAAACGATAAACAGTAAACAAGTGGGGCATGTTTTGCTCCCATAAGGAAACCTAACACAGAGTAACTTTTATTCAAGACTGGCACAGCCTTTTAAACTTGAATAAAGTCAGACAAACACATAGACGAACAATCTAATAGTGGGGGAAAAACAAGCGCAGGCCAACAACTGAACTGTCTGGCAAAGATTTGGACTTGAGGGGAGGGGAGAGGGGAGGGGAGTTTGAAGATGGAGAAACTGGGAAAATGAAATTTAAAAAAAAAATGTTACAGATATGAAAACTCTTCACTAGCTGCATAAGGGAACCATCGCAATCCCTTTTGAAGGCAGATATATTTGCATTGCCTGCTCCGAGGCCTTTCGCCCGCTGGATCGGGACTCATCAGGGAGACACGGCTGGTTGTGTCTGCGCTCCCGGCGTCAAATAGAGACACACCACAGTCCGTGCCAGTCTTGAATAAAAGTTACTCTGTGTTAGGTTTCCTTATGGGAGCAAAACATACCCCACTTGTTTACTGTTTATCGTTTACTGTTCCCTACCTCATTTCATTTCCGATTTTGCTTTGATTAAATTGAGGTTATTTGTCTTTGTTTCTGTCCGTCTGTGTGTTCGTCTTTTGATCTCCCTTGCATCTTTGGGTGGATCCTCAGGCGTAGGCTCAAAGACTGTCCCCTACATTTTATATTATTTGCATAATGTCTTTAATTTTACAGCAACTTTTTTTCCTCCCCACACTTTCGTTTGGTTGCATTTACTACTCTTCGCTGGCTGCTCTGGGGGTGCTATTGGATTCCTTTTTGCACCCATGGTGGTGAGAACACCACAGTATTATGGACTGTGGTGTGTCTCTATTTGACGCCGGGAGCGCAGACACAACCAGCCGTGTCTCCCTGATGAGTCCCGATCCAGCGGGCGAAAGGCTTCGGAGCAGGCAATACAAATATATCTGCCTTCAAAAGGAATTGCGATGGTTCTCTTATGCAGCTAGTGAAGAGTTTTCATATCTGTAAGATTTTTTTTTGTTTTTAAATTTCATTTTCCAGTTTCTCCATCTTCAAACTCCCCTCCCCTCTCCCCTCCCCTCAAGTCCAAATCTTTGCCAGACAGTTCAGTTGTTGGCCTGCGCTTGTTTTTCCCCACTATTAGATTGTTCGTCCATGTTTTTGTCTGACTTTATTCAAGTTTAAAAGGCTGTGCCAGTCTTGAATAAAACTTACTCTGTGTTAGGTTTCCTTATGGGAGCAAAACATACCCCACTTGTTTACTGTTTATTATTATTATTATTATTATTATTATCCACCCACAGCGCACAGCAAGCCTTGGACTGGCGATGATCCGAACATCTTGTCCATGGGTTCGGTTCCAGTCTGTTTCACGTAACATGTTCCTCCCCTCCACAGTTTACCCCCAACATTCAACAGTCGTTTCTACCGTCTCTAATGTTCTGTTCCTGACTGTATCTGGTCTGTTTATGTGGGTGGGTTGTTGCTGCTTTTTGGCGGAAATCTCATCGATTCATGATGTACCAGAATTCTTCCCTAAACCAACTTTTCCAAACTGCAGAAATATTTTCTGACAATGGAAACAAATGTATTGAAGAGTACAAACAACTTTATCTCTGGGGTAAATGGACAATTCCAAAACAATTGATGTCGACTGGTACTTCTGCAGGCAATGAAAGTACAAACAGATATTGCCAGCAGGAAGCTTCAAGGACAAAGGGCTGCGTAAGGTCAAATACAGGCTAAAACGTCCAGAATGTATTTAGCACTGCCATTGTTCTCATTGTGTTTTAACGTTCAGAACACTCATTGAACGTATTTAGTAATGCCATTGTTTCAATGTGTTTTAATGTTCAGAACACTCATTGAACGTATTTAGCACCGCCATTGTTTCAATGTGTTTTAATGTTCAGAAAATTCATTGAAGGTATTTAGCACTGCCATTGTTCCAAATGTCTTTTGACGTTCAGAAAACTATTGAATGTATTCAGCATTGCTATTATTTTAAATGTATTTAAACGTTCAGAAAAAATACTCATTGGACGTGTTTTGCACTGACATTGTTCTAAATAGGTTTTAACGTTCAGAAAAAAATCAATGAACGTATTTGGCATTGCAATTCTTCTACATGTGTTTTAACGTTCAGAAAAAAATCGTTGAACGTATTTAACACTGCCGTTGTTCTAAACGTGTTTGAACGTTCATAACAATCGATGAACTTATTTAGCAGTGCCATTGTTCTAAATGTGTTTTAACGTTTACAATATTAATGAACGTCTTGAGCACTGCCATTGTTCTCAACGTGTCTTTAGACGTCTCTCTGTGAGAGAGCGAGGGAAAGCACCAGGCCTTGCGACGCACACCGCCATGTCATATGTGGAAATGATGGCAGCATCAGGTTCTAGCACTGCTCTGTAGAAGGATTTGTCCTGTCTTTCCTGTGAAAAACATGATGCCTATCACTGGGCAGCTGCACCGTTCTTTAGGGACATTCATGCCGTATTCTATAGGACGTATGACCAGCATTAGGTACCAGCGCAACGCTACAAACTACGGGCGGCTAAAACGATAACCATGAGATATTTTCTCTAGAACTGTAATAACAGTGCACGTAGTTATTGTACCAGTATAAAAATTGCAGCAGTGCAGCTCTGTAGAAATGCAGTGATAGTGCAGCTGTCTACCATGGGGACGCCAGGGGCTAAATAAAGCCCTCGCTTCCCGGAAGTTCTGTGTCAGTAACTTCCCTTTTCTGTCATTCTCTCTGAATCCACCTGTTATTTTCTATCTTTGTTGTCGTCTGCTGTGTTTTCTGCTGTCGTCTGCTGTGTTTTCTGCCTACGCGGTCCATTCTCTTATCTTTATCCTGGTAAAACCTTTCCATATTTTCCCTGATTAAACAACGTGCTTTTTATGGTAATCTGGCGATTAGGTGAGAAAAGTAGCATTCACGGTCCATCTACACCAGCTGTGTATTCTACACTGTCTAATTGCCCATCAGCCCTTTAATGTATATTTTGTGGCGTTTACGTTTTGCTTCTTCGTTTTGCTTTACGATTTATTTTTTTCCTGGGAGTAATATGAAGGTGAATGGATGTGGCTCAAAACACAGCCTAGTTATACCTGCTGTCACGAAGTCAATCTTTTATCTACCATGTCATGGTTGGTGTGCGTTGTTTCTTTCTACTTCATTGTGTTCGTTATTATCTGACCTGTCAAGAGTGTGACGTTTCTTTCCTATATGACTTTGACAGGCATAACGTGGGGTCCGCAGGAAAATATATGATGCTGCGTAGAACATTCATATCAGTGCAGATTTACACACACACACACACACACACACACACACACACACACACACACACACACACACACACACACACACACACTCACACACACACACACACACACACAACACGCGCGCGCGCACGCACGCACGCACGCACGCACGCACGCACGCACGCACGCACGCACGCACGCACGCACACACACACACACACAGACAGACACACACACACACACACACACACACACACACACACACACACACACACACACACACACACACACACACACACACTCATCGCGGTTTACTGAAGCAAATAGCATCAGGTCGGCTAGGAGAAAAAGCTATGCTTATGCAGTCAGGTTAAGTAATAACAGTGCATCTGTGGGGGGGAAAAAAAGGTGAAAAGGTCAAAGGTCTTAAAGTCCAACGGCCGTCGGGGCGCAGCACTGGTCAAGAGTCACACTGTCCTGGGCAAGGCAGTCTGAAAAGTGGCAGCTGTTCCTCTCCTTCTACAGCCTTAACCTTCTCTGAACTGAATCATATGGCCATTGACTGCTGAGCGCACACAGTGGATGTTTCCAGCCAAAATGTGAACTGCGTCATATAGCCACTGACTGCTGATCGCACACAGTGAATGTTTCCAGCCAAAATGTGAACTGCGTCATATAGCCATTGACTGCTAAGCGCACACAGTGAACGTCACAGCCAAAACACGTGATGCCAGGAGGGGCTCAAACTCACAACCACAGACAAACACTCTGTCCATTTGACAACGGGCCCGTTCGCTAGTGTCATATCGTCTGTCCACCGAAAGAAATACGCACCAACTGTTTACAAAAGGTTAAAAAAGCACATCTGTGAAATAAAAGTTATTACAACACATCTATCTTTGTGAGCTGTACCAGTGCTTTGTCTGAGAAACGTTACGGCATTGCATCCATCAAAAAAATTAAAAATCGGTAGATAGATAGATAGATAGATAGATAGATAGATAGATAGATAGATAGATAGATTATTAAATAAATCGATAAATAAATGAATTAATAAACAAATAAATACGTACACAAATGAATAACAAATGATAGAAAAATGTATAGAGAATGAAAGAAAGAAAGAAAGTAAAGAAAAGAAAAGCGAGTCTGTTAAAGGAAACTCATGACGATACATCTGCCTACCCAAAATAATAACAGCGCACCTGCCTACCAAAAAAGATCAAAGTTTATATGTCTGTCCAATGTAATAACAGCGCACCTGCCTACCAAAAAAGATCAAAGTTTATATGTCTGTCCAAAGTAATAACAGTGCACCAACCAAAAAAGATCAAAGTTTATATGTCTGTCCAAAGTAATAACAGTGCACCAACCAAAAAAGATCAAAGTTTATATGTCTGTCTAAAGTAATAACAGTGCATCTGCCAACCAAAAAAGATCAAAGTTTATATGTCTGTCTAAAGTAATAACAGTGCACCTGCCTACCAAAAACGATTAAAGTTTATATGTCTGTCCAAAGTAATAACAGTGCATCTGCCTACCAAAAAAGATCAAAGTTTATATGTCTGTCTAAAGTAATAACAGTGCATCTGCCTACCAAAAAAGATCAAAGTTTATATGTCTGTCTAAAGTAATAACAGTGCACCTGCCTACCAAAAAAGATCAAAGTTTATATGTCTGTCCATAGTAATAACAGTGCATCTGCCTACCAAAAAAGATCAGAGTTGATGTCTGTCCAAAGTAATAACAGTACATCTGTGTAAGCTAACTGACAGCGGCACATCTTGGAAAAATAATGGCAGTCTACCAAAGAAAATCAATAGACGTGCGTCTAAGGATCGTAATCACAACGCACCGTCTATTTTCGATCAATCGATTACTATGTAACTAAAAGAAACACCAATGCAGCCGCTCACCTCCCACCCCCACCCCCAACCCCCAACTCCACCCCCTCAAAAAAGGTGATGGTAGTGAAATCACTAACGGTGCATCTAAACGAAGTCCGGTAAGCTAACAAAGGTAAACGAAATGTAGTCGTCTGGCAACAGTTAAAAAAAAGTGCCGATGTCTGCGAAAAATAGTAGCAGTACAACTCGCTCAGAAAATTAGAAACAGAACAGCTATATGAGAAAAGTCATAACAGTTCACTTCTCAATGAAAAGCAAGAACTGTTCACATCACTAAGAAGTGAAACAACAGTGCAGCTCACTCAGAAATTCAATGGCAGTACAGCTGTTGAAAAGCAGTAATACCTGTGCAGTCGTTTCAGAAAAGCAACAACTGCGCAGCTATAACAGAAACGTACTGAGTGAAGCTATCTGAGAAAGGTAATAACAGTGCAGCTATTTAACACAGGTAACAACAACAGCTTTCTAAGAAAGGCAATAACAGTACAGCGATTTAACAAAGGTAATAACATCAGCTTTCTAAGAAAGGTAATAACAGTGCAGCTATTTAACACAGATAATACCAACAGCTTTCTAAGAAAGGTAATAACAGTGCAGCTATTTAACACAGATAATACCAACAGCTTTCTAAGAAAGGTAATAACAGTGCAGCTATTTAACACAGATAATAACAACAGCTTTCTAAGAAAGGTAATAACAGTGCAGCTATCTAAGAAAGGTAATAACAGTGCAGCTATTTGACACAGATAATAACAACAGCTTTCTAAGAAAGGTAATAACAGTGCAGCTATCTAAGAGAGGTAATAACAGTGCAGCTATCTAAGAAAGGTAATAACAGTGCAGCGATCTAAGAGAGGTAATAACAGTGCAGCGATGTAAGAGAGGTAATAACAGTGCAGCGATCTAAGAGAGGTAATAACAGTGCAGCGATCTAAGAAAGGTAATAACAGTGCAGCTATCTAAGAGAGGTAATAACAGTGCAGCTATCTAAGAGAGGTAATAACTGCAGCTATCTAAGAAAGGTAAAAACAGTGCAGCTATCTAAGAAAGGTAAAAACAGTGCAGCTGTCTAAGAAAGGTAATAACAGTGCAGCGATCTAAGAAAGGTAATAACAGTGCAGCGATCTAAGAAAGGTCATAACAGTGCAGCTATCTAAGAAAGGTCATAACAGTGCAGCTATCTAAGAAAGGTAATAACAGTGCATCTATCTATGAAATGCATTGCAGTGTTTCTGTCTAAGGAAAGTGAGAAAAATGCTCTTGTGTTGGAAAAAAAATAACAGAGTAGGAGACAAGACAAGAGAATCAAAATGCTGCTATCTCAGAATAATGACAACATTCAGCTTTCTAAGAACAGCGATAACAACATTGCTGTCTTGGAACTATGGTACTAGTGCAGGTGTTAAAAAAAATGACAAAACAGCTGTCTTGGAATACTAGTGAAAGTAACGCTGTCTCGGAAAGAAATAATGCTACTGCCTCAGAAACATAAACACGCAGGGATTTCAGAAAGTATTAACAACGAAGCTGTCTAGTGAAGATATTAACAGCTGCCTAAGAAAAATGTAAACAACGCAGCTGTTTAAATATGATCGCAAAACAGCTGTCTTTGAAATCTAATAATAATACATTGTCAGTGAAAAGTAAAAAAAAAAAAAAAAAAAAAAAATAGAAATTGCTAACAATGCAGCTGTTTAACAAAGACTAAAACATTACCTGTGTCTACGAAAAGTATTGACAATGCAGCTGTCGAACAATGATCACAAAGCAGCAGTCAAAGTAAATCAGAAACAACACAATTACGTCGGAGAGGTTACAACAGCACAGCTCTCTTAAAAAGCACCAGTCTGAGAAAGGTAATAACAATATTCTCACAGAAAAGTGATGAAGAAGAAAATAATAGAAGTGCAGGTAATTAAAAACTAATGAAAAGCAGCTAAGAAAAGAAATAAAAACACAGTTGTAAAAAAAGTGAAAAACTAAGAAAAGTAACAAAAGTACAGCAGATTAAAAACTGATCAGAAGCCGCTAAGAAAAGAAATACACTCAATTGTCGTAGAAAAGTGATAAATTAATAACGTAACAGACGTGCAGGCTGTTAAAAACTGATCAGAAGCCGCTAAGAAAAGAAATACACTCAATTGTCGTAGAAAAGTGATAAATTAATAACGTAACAGACGTGCAGGCTGTTAAAAACTGATCAGAAGCCGCTAAGAAAAGAAATACACTCAATTGTCGTAGAAAAGTGATAAATTAATAACGTAACAGACGTGCAGGCTGTTAAAAACTGATCAGAAGCCGCTAAGAAAAGAAAAAAAAATTGTAGTAAAAAAGTGATAAATGAATA
Source organism: Conus ventricosus (assembly GCA_018398815.1). Classification (NCBI taxonomy): domain Eukaryota; kingdom Metazoa; phylum Mollusca; class Gastropoda; order Neogastropoda; family Conidae; genus Conus; species Conus ventricosus. Next base: position 1,468,170 of record CM031610.1, read on the forward strand.
ACGTAACACACGTACTGGCGGTTAAAAACTGATCAAAAGCAGCTAAGAAAAGAAATAAAAACACAATAATAAATTATTGTCGTAGAAAAGTGATTACAAAAGTAACAGACGTACAGGCGATTAAAAGCTAATCATAAGCAGCTAAAAAAAAAAGTAATAAGAATGGAGCTGTCGTATAAAAATGATAAATAAGAAAAGTAACAGGAGTACAGGTGGTTAAAATCTAATCAAGAGCAGCTCAGAGAAGTCCTATAAATGCAATTGTCCTAGAAAAGTACAAACCAAATCAAACTGTCTACAAAGATAAAGGCGCACCAGTGCAAGAAAAGTACAAACCAAATACAACTGTCTACAAAGATAAAGGCCATTCAGTGCAAGGAACGTACAAACAAAATACAACTGTCTACAAAGATAAAGGCCATTCAGTGCAAGGAACGTACAAACAAAATACAACTGTCTACAAAGATAAAGGCCAACCAGTGCAAGGAACGTACAAACAAAATACAACTGTCTACAAAGATAAAGGCCAACCAGTGCAAGAAAAGCACAAACCAAATACAACTGTCTACAAAGATAAAGACCAACCAGTGCAAGCAGTCAGGACTGTGCATGCGGATGTCTGAGAAAAAAAATCCTGGACAACTATCCGTGGTTGGAAAAATTTAACTCAGAGCGCGCGAGCACCTCCGTCTCTCCTCCCGACACACACACACACACACACACACACACACACACACACACACACACACACACACACACACACACACACACACACACACACACACACACACACGCACGCACGCACCAACGCACGCACACGCACTCCATACACACACACACACACACACACACACACACACACACACACACACACACACACACACACACACACACACACACACTCACACACACACACACACACACACACACACACACCACACACACACACAGAGAGAGAGAGAGAGAGAGAGAGAGAGAGAGAGAGAGAGAGAGAGAGAGAGAGAGAGAGAGAGAGAAATGAAGTAGCTGTTTTCAGTACTTTCTAATGACCAAATTAAAGATTTTTTGTTTAATCCACACTCATCCACTCTTTTTCCCCTGTATCACACAGATGTCCACATACTGACATGAGAAGTTAGTGTTACCTTATTAAGTAGATTTCAGTATAACATGGAGAACACAGCAGTGAAGTTAGTGTTACCTTATTAAGTAGATTTCAGTATAACATGGAGAACACAGCAGTGAAGGCAGTGTTACCTTATTAAGTAGATTTCAGTATGATAACATGGAGAACACAGCAGTGAAGTTAGTGTTACCTTATTAAGTAGATTTCAGTATGATAACATGGAGAACAAAGTAGTGAAGGCAGTGTTACCTTATTAAGTAGATTTCAGTATAATGACATGGAGAACAAAGTAGTGAAGGCAGTGTTACATACATTACACGGATTTCAGTATAATAACATGGAAAACAAAGTAGTGAAGGCAGTGTTACCTTATTAAGTAGATTTCAGTATAATAACATGGAGAACAAAGTAGTGAAGGCAGTGTTACATACATTACACGGATTTCAGTATAATAACATGGAAAACAAAGTAGTGAAGGCAGTGTTACCTTCTTAAACAGATTTAAGTATAATGATATGGAGAACAAAGCAGTGAAGGCAGTGTTACCCGTTTTAAACAGATTTCAGTATAATGACATGGAGAACAAAGTATAATGACACGGAGAACAAAGCAGTGAAGGCAGTGTTACCTTATTAAACAGATTTCAGTATAATGACATGGAGAACAAAGTATAATGACATGGAGAACAAAGTATAATGACATGGAGAACAAAGTAGTGAAGGCAGTGTTACCTTATTAAACAGATTTCAGTATAATGACATGGAGAACAAAGTATAATGACACGGAGAACAAAGTATAATGACATGGAGAACAAAGTATAATGACATGGAGAACAAAGTATAATGACATGGAGAACAAAGTATAATGACATAGAGAACAAAGCAGTGAAGCCAGTGTTACCTGTGTTTAACAGATTTCAGTATAATGACATGGAGAACAAAGTATAATGACAAAGAGAACAAAGCAGTAAAGGCAGTGTTACCTGTGTTTAACAGATTTCAATATACTGACATGGAGAACAAAGTATAATGACATGGAGAACAAAGTATAATGACATGGAGAACAAAGTACAATGACATAGAGAACAAAGCAGTGAAGGCAGTGTTACCTGTATTAAACAGTATAAAGACATGGGGAACAAAGTATAATGACATGGAGAACAAAGTACAATGACACAGAGAACAAAGCAGTAAAGGCAGTGTTACCTGTGCACATGGCGAGAGACCAGCAGCCGGCATCCCTGGCTAACCCAGTGCCACAGTGTCCATTTCCTCACGGCCTGCAGCCTTGGCTGTGGCGCGCTGTGCTGTGTCGTGCTGTGCCGTGCCGCCCGTCACGGGAAGCGCCTTGCTCTGCCGTGCCGTGGAGGGACGCTGCGCACACCGTCGCCAACTGGCTGGAGTGGTGTGTGTGTGTGGTCCACGGAGACTCACCTCACCGCCACATCCTGTCATCTCCTTCCCCATCCCACCCCCTGCACTCACCCCTACTCTTGTCATTGACCCCCCCCCCCCCCGCCCCCCGCTTCCTCCCTGCTTCCTCCTTCACCCCATCCCCTCTTCCTTAAACTATTAAGATGTTGAATGGAACGCCCATCTTGCGCTGAATGGAAATATGTGATCGCTCCATCATTTTCCTTGTCCTGAGTGAAATATGTGATCGCTCCATCATTTTCCTTGTCCTCAGTGTTTTGTATCTTGCCTGAAGAAGACCTGAGAGGTCGAAACGCGTCGTGTTTTGTCTTGTGATTGGTTTGTCACGTTTTCTTGGCGGTTCCCTATCAATTACATTTCAAATTGGTTCAGATTTCCGCCTGCAGTCGCCTCTCTTTGCAGCTAGTTCTAACACATTGTTCTTCACAGACCATTAACTTTGTTGTCACTTTGCAGCTAGTTCTAACACATTGTTCTTCACAGACCATTAACTTTGTTGTCACTTTGCAGCTAGTTCTAACACATTGTTCTTCACAGACCATTAACTTTGTTGTCACTTTGCAGCTAGTTCTAACACATTGTTCTTCACAGACCATTAACTTTGTTGTCACTTTGCAGCTAGTTCTAACACATTGTTCTTCACAGACCATTAACTTTGTTTTCACTTTGCAGCTAGTTCTAACACATTGTTCTTCACAGACCATTAACTTTGTTTTCACTTTGCAGCTAGTTCTAACACATTGTTCTTCACAGACCATTAACTTTGTTTTCACTTTGCAGCTAGTTCTAACACATTGTTCTTCACAGACCATTAACTTTGTTTTCACTTTGCAGCTAGTTCTAACACATTGTTCTTCACAGACCATTAACTTTGTTGTCACTTTGCAGCTAGTTCTAACACATTGTTCTTCACAGACCATTAACTTTGTTGTCACTTTGCAGCTAGTTCTAACACATTGTTCTTCACAGACCATTAACTTGTTGTCACTTTGCAGCTAGTTCTAACACATTGTTCTTCACAGACCATTAACTTTGTTGTCACTTTGCAGCTAGTTCTAAGACATTGTTCTTCACAGACCATTAACTTTGTTGTCACTTTGCAGCTAGTTCTAAGACATTGTTCTTCACAGACCATTAACTTTGTTGTCACTTTGCAGCTAGTTCTAACACATTGTTCTTCACAGACCATAAACTTTGTTTCACTTTGCAGCTAGTTCTAACACATTGTTCTTCACAGACCATAAACTTTGTTTTCACTTTGCAGCTAGTTCTAAGACATTCTTCTTCACAGACCATTAACTTTGTTGTCACTTTGCAGCTAGTTCTAAGACATTGTTCTTCACAGACCATTAACTTTGTTGTCACTTTGCAGCTAGTTCTAACACATTGTTCTTCACAGACCATTAACTTTGTTGTCACTTTGCAGCTAGTTCTAACACATTGTTCTTCACAGACCATTAACTTTGTTGTCACTTTGCAGCTAGTTCTAACACATTGTTCTTCACAGACCATTAACTTTGTTTTCACTTTGCAGCTAGTTCTAACACATTGTTCTTCACAGACCATTAACTTTGTTTTCACTTTGCAGCTAGTTCTAACACATTGTTCTTCACAGACCATTAACTTTGTTTTCACTTTGCAGCTAGTTCTAACACATTGTTCTTCACAGACCATTAACTTTGTTGTCACTTTGCAGCTAGTTCTAACACATTGTTCTTCACAGACCATTAACTTTGTTGTCACTTTGCAGCTAGTTCTAACACATTGTTCTTCACAGACCATTAACTTTGTTGTCACTTTGCAGCTAGTTCTAACACATTGTTCTTCACAGACCATTAACTTTGTTGTCACTTTGCAGCTAGTTCTAACACATTGTTCTTCACAGACCATTAACTTTGTTGTCACTTTGCAGCTAGTTCTAACACATTGTTCTTCACAGACCATTAACTTTGTTGTCACTTTGCAGCTAGTTCTAACACATTGTTCTTCACAGACCATTAACTTTGTTTTCACTTTGCAGCTAGTTCTAACACATTGTTCTTCACAGACCATTAACTTTGTTGTCACTTTGCAGCTAGTTCTAACACATTGTTCTTCACAGACCATGAACTTTGTTGTCACTTTGCAGCTAGTTCTAACACATTGTTCTTCACAGACCATGAACTTTGTTGTCACTTTGCACCTAGTTCTAACACATTGTTCTTCACAGACCATTAACTTTGTTGTCACTTTGCACCTAGTTCTAACACATTGTTCTTCACAGACCATTAACTTTGTTGTCACTTTGCAGCTAGTTCTAACACATTGTTCTTCACAGACCATGAACTTTGTTTTCACTTTGCAGCTAGTTCTAACACATTGTTCTTCACAGACCATGAACTTTGTTTTCACTTTGCAGCTAGTTCTAACACATTGTTCTTCACAGACCATGAACTTTGTTGTCACTTTGCAGCTAGTTCTAACACATTGTTCTTCACAGACCATGAACTTTGTTGTCACTTTGCAGCTAGTTCTAACACATTGTTCTTCACAGACCATTAACTTTGTTTTCACTTTGCAGCTAGTTCTAACACATTGTTCTTCACAGACCATTAACTTTGTTTTCACTTTGCAGCTAGTTCTAACACATTGTTCTTCACAGACCATTAACTTTGTTTTCACTTTGCAGCTAGTTCTAACACATTGTTCTTCACAGACCATTAACTTTGTTGTCACTTTGCAGCTAGTTCTAACACATTGTTCTTCACAGACCATTAACTTTGTTGTCACTTTGCAGCTAGTTCTAACACATTGTTCTTCACAGACCATTAACTTTGTTGTCACTTTGCAGCTAGTTCTAAGACATTGTTCTTCACAGACCATTAACTTTGTTGTCACTTTGCAGCTAGTTCTAAGACATTGTTCTTCACAGACCATTAACTTTGTTGTCACTTTGCAGCTAGTTCTAACACATTGTTCTTCACAGACCATTAACTTTGTTGTCACTTTGCAGCTAGTTCTAACACATTGTTCTTCACAGACCATTAACTTTGTTTTCACTTTGCAGCTAGTTCTAACACATTGTTCTTCACAGACCATTAACTTTGTTGTCACTTTGCAGCTAGTTCTAAGACATTGTTCTTCACAGACCATTAACTTTGTTGTCACTTTGCAGCTAGTTCTAAGACATTGTTCTTCACAGACCATTAACTTTGTTTTCACTTTGCAGCTAGTTCTAACACATTGTTCTTCACAGACCATTAACTTTGTTTTCACTTTGCAGCTAGTTCTAACACATTGTTCTTCACAGACCATTAACTTTGTTTTCACTTTGCAGCTAGTTCTAACACATTGTTCTTCACAGACCATTAACTTTGTTTTCACTTTGCAGCTAGTTCTAAAACATTGTTCTTCACAGACCATTAACTTTGTTTTCACTTTGCAGCTAGTTCTAACACATTGTTCTTCACAGACCATTAACTTTGTTGTCACTTTGCAGCTAGTTCTAACACATTGTTCTTCACAGACCATTAACTTTGTTGTCACTTTGCAGCTAGTTCTAACACATTGTTCTTCACAGACCATTAACTTTGTTGTCACTTTGCAGCTAGTTCTAACACATTGTTCTTCACAGACCATTAACTTTGTTTTCACTTTGCAGCTAGTTCTAACACATTGTTCTTCACAGACCATTAACTTTGTTGTCACTTTGCAGCTAGTTCTAACACATTGTTCTTCACAGACCATTAACTTTGTTGTCACTTTGCAGCTAGTTCTAACACATTGTTCTTCACAGACCATTAACTTTGTTGTCACTTTGCAGCTAGTTCTAAGACATTGTTCTTCACAGACCATTAACTTTGTTTTCACTTTGCAGCTAGTTCTAAGACATTGTTCTTCACAGACCATGAACTTTGTTTTCACTTTGCAGCTAGTTCTAACACATTGTTCTTCACAGACCATGAACTTTGTTTTCACTTTGCAGCTAGTTCTAACACATTGTTCTTCACAGACCATGAACTTTGTTTTCACTTTGCAGCTAGTTCTAACACATTGTTCTTCACAGACCATTAACTTTGTTGTCACTTTGCAGCTAGTTCTAACAATTGTTCTTCACAGACCATTAACTTTGTTGTCACTTTGCAGCTAGTTCTAACACATTGTTCTTCACAGACCATTAACTTTGTTGTCACTTTGCAGCTAGTTCTAACACATTGTTCTTCACAGACCATTAACTTTGTTTTCACTTTGCAGCTAGTTCTAACACATTGTTCTTCACAGACCATTAACTTTGTTTTCACTTTGCAGCTAGTTCTAACACATTGTTCTTCACAGACCATGAACTTTGTTTTCACTTTGCAGCTAGTTCTAACACATTGTTCTTCACAGACCATGAACTTTGTTGTCACTTTGCAGCTAGTTCTAACACATTGTTCTTCACAGACCATGAACTTTGTTGTCACTTTGCAGCTAGTTCTAACACATTGTTCTTCACAGACCATTCACTTTGTTTTCACTTTGCAGCTAGTTCTAACACATTGTTCTTCACAGACCATTCACTTTGTTTTCACTTTGCAGCTAGTTCTAACACATTGTTCTTCACAGACCATTAACTTTGTTTTCACTTTGCAGCTAGTTCTAACACATTGTTCTTCACAGACCATTAACTTTGTTTTCACTTTGCAGCTAGTTCTAAGACATTGTTCTTCACAGACCATTAACTTTGTTTTCACTTTGCAGCTAGTTCTAACACATTGTTCTTCACAGACCATTAACTTCGTTGTCACTTTGCAGCTAGTTCTAACACATTGTTCTTCACAGACCATTAACTTCGTTGTCACTTTGCAGCTAGTTCTAACACATTGTTCTTCACAGACCATTAACTTCGTTGTCACTTTGCAGCTAGTTCTAAGACATTGTTCTTCACAGACCATTAACTTTGTTGTCACTTTGCAGCTAGTTCTAAGACATTGTTCTTCACAGACCATTAACTTTGTTGTCACTTTGCAGCTAGTTCTAAGACATTGTTCTTCACAGACCATTAACTTTGTTTTCACTTTGCAGCTAGTTCTAAGACATTGTTCTTCACAGACCATTAACTTGTTTTTCACTTTGCAGCTAGTTCTAACACATTGTTCTTCACAGACCATTAACTTTGTTTTCACTTTGCAGCTAGTTCTAACACATTGTTCTTCACAGACCATTAACTTTGTTTTCACTTTGCAGCTAGTTCTAACACATTGTTCTTCACAGACCATTAACTTTGTTTTCACTTTGCAGCTAGTTCTAACACATTGTTCTTCACAGACCATTAACTTTGTTGTCACTCTGCAGCTAGTTCTAAGACATTGTTCTTCACAGACCATTAACTTTGTTGTCACTTTGCAGCTAGTTCTAAGACATTGTTCTTCACAGACCATTAACTTTGTTTTCACTTTGCAGCTAGTTCTAACACATTGTTCTTCACAGACCATTAACTTTGTTTTCACTTTGCAGCTAGTTCTAAGACATTGTTCTTCACAGACCATTAACTTTGTTTTCACTTTGCAGCTAGTTCTAATACATTGTTCTTCACAGACCATTAACTTTGTTTTCACTTTGCAGCTAGTTCTAATACATTGTTCTTCACAGACCATTAACTTTGTTTTCACTTTGCAGCTAGTTCTAACACATTGTTCTTCACAGACCATTAACTTTGTTTTCACTTTGCAGCTAGTTCTAACACATTGTTCTTCACAGACCATTAACTTTGTTTTCACTTTGCAGCTAGTTCTAACACATTGTTCTTCACAGACCATTAACTTTGTTTTCACTTTGCAGCTAGTTCTAACACATTGTTCTTCACAGACCATTAACTTTGTTTTCACTTTGCAGCTAGTTCTAACACATTGTTCTTCACAGACCATTAACTTTGTTGTCACTTTGCAGCTAGTTCTAACACATTGTTCTTCACAGACCATTAACTTTGTTGTCACTTTGCAGCTAGTTCTAACACATTGTTCTTCACAGACCATTAACTTTGTTGTCACTTTGCAGCTAGTTCTAACACATTGTTCTTCACAGACCATTAACTTTGTTTTCACTTTGCAGCTAGTTCTAACACATTGTTCTTCACAGACCATTAACTTTGTTTTCACTTTGCAGCTAGTTCTAGCACATTGTTCTTCACAGACCATTAACTTTGTTTTCACTTTGCAGCTAGTTCTAACACATTGTTCTTCACAGACCATTAACTTTGTTTTCACTTTGCAGCTAGTTCTAACACATTGTTCTTCACAGACCATTAACTTTGTTTTCACTTTGCAGCTAGTTCTAACACATTCTTCTTCACAGACCATTAACTTTGTTTTCACTTTGCAGCTAGTTCTAACACATTGTTCTTCACAGACCATTAACTTTGTTTTCACTTTGCAGCTAGTTCTAACACATTGTTCTTCACAGACCATTAACTTTGTTTTCACTTTGCAGCTAGTTCTAACACATTGGTCTTCACAGACCATTAACTTTGTTGTCACTTTGCAGCTAGTTCTAATAGATTGTTCTTCACAGACCATTAACTTTGTTGTCACTTTGCAGCTAGTTCTAACACATTGTTCTTCACAGACCATTAACTTTGTTTTCACTTTGCAGCTAGTTCTAACACATTGTTCTTCACAGACCATTAACTTTGTTTTCACTTGCAGCTAGTTCTAACACATTGTTCTTCACAGACCATTAACTTTGTTTTCACTTTGCAGCTAGTTCTAACACATTGTTCTTCACAGACCATTAACTTTGTTTTCACTTTGCAGCTAGTTCTAACACATTGTTCTTCACAGACCATTAACTTTGTTTTCACTTTGCAGCTAGTTCTAACACATTGTTCTTCACAGACCATTAACTTTGTTTTCACTTTGCAGCTAGTTCTAAGACATTGTTCTTCACAGACCATTAACTTTGTTTTCACTTTGCAGCTAATTCTAATACATTGTTCTTCACAGACCCGTAACTCTTTTCTTTACAAAAAGGAAACAAATCCACCCCCAAAACGGGAACAATAAATTCGTACAGGAAGGTTTTATATTTGAAAGTCAGAAATGTGAAGGAAAACAATAATTATCCGAAGGATTGAACCATCTATTATACAAACATACTGTGTGCTACGTTTGGGTACAGGCAATGGGGGAGTAAAATGGGAAAAAAATGACATGGGACCGAGCCTGTTTTCCAGCAGGGAGGATATCTGCTTGCGGCTGTAATTTGTACAGAATGATTCCGGCATCACTGTGCAGCATGACATCTGCTTGCTGTAATCGGTACAGAATGATTCCGGCATCACTGTGCACCATGCTGATCTCACCAACAGTACGGTAGTTCTGGCAGTGTGGAAGATGTCCGTTCTTAGGAAGGCTGACGACCAGTGTTTCAGTCCTTGGTGTGGGTCATTCCCCTGTGTGTGGCAGACGGTATTTACGACATGCATTCCAACATCTTCGCCGTATTTCAAGAATTCAGCAAATCTGCTGGCGATGCCTTTAGCCTTCCCACATTGAAGCGATGTCGCTGCAGCTATGATTTCGTCATGGAATATTGGAAAGTCAATTTTTTTTTTAATGAATCTTTTACTGCAAGCACAGAGGAGTTCACAGAACATGCAGTCCCATGTGTATGATGTAACAGTTCACAGCAACATGCAGTCCCATGTGTATGATGTAACAGTTCACAGCAATATGCAGTCCCATGTGTATTATGTAACAGTTCACAGCAATATGCAGTCCCATGTGTATGATGTAACAGTTCACAGCAATATGCAGTCCCATGTGTATGATGTAACAGTTCACAGCAATATGCAGTCCCATGTGTATGATGTAACAGTTCACAGCAATATGCAGTCCCATGTGTATGATGTAACAGTTCACAGCAATATGCAGTCCCATGTGTATGATGTAACAGTTCACAGCAATATGCAGTCCCATGTGTATGATGTGTCCCTCCTGTGTGATACACTTGCAGTCTTTGTCCTGAATCTGCTACACTGTGTATAACTTGTGTTCTGTGAAGTCTCATACTCTTCAATACTTTCTGTATTGTTGTTGCATAGTTGTTGTTTTGTGCCCAGTGTTCCTTTGCACTCATCACTTCCTCATTAATCCTTTCTTTATAGCGCTGTTTTTCCCCTCACTGTTGTTGTGAGCTTTCCTCTGCATTCTTCACTTCCTCATTAATCCTTTCTTTATAGCGCTGTATTTGCCCCTCACTGTTGATGTGAGCTTTCCTCTGCATTCTTCACTTCCTCATTAATCCGTTCTTTATAGCGCTGTATTCCCCCTCACTGTTGTGCAGTCTTTAGCTCCTGCTGGTGCCACTCAGCTCCAAGACATCGTCTGTGATCCCTGGCTTCCACTTTTATCGCTTCAGGGGACCCCTATGCTGTGGTGTTCTCCCATCAATGGCAGCGGGAAGAAGCATCCTCCCATGGCCGCTTGGGGCTGTTCAGCAGGACCTGGATGTTTCATTTCATCAAGATTGACTCAGAGACGGCTGTATCTCGCTCCGTTCAAGGTCGTCGTGACTACCAACATCGGCTCTGCTGCCAGAAACAGAGGACCACCTCCGACCTGACTGACATCCTTCAGCCGTCTGTGATCTTAGCACCATGAAGATGGAATCATCGTCTTTGAGAGGAGAGAGAGAGAGAGAGAGAGAGAGA
>CM031610.1:1489396-1516972 GCA_018398815.1 Conus ventricosus
TGTGAAATCTGTAGTCGGGCCGAAATCTTCCATGGTAGTTTTTTTTTTCTTTTCTTTTTTTAATGTACAGTATATTTCTGCTTGCTACGGGGCCGTAGATCCCAGCTTCGTGTTGGGCGTGTGCGCACGGCGTGCATCCACGCGCGTGCGGGGCCCACTAAATTCTTGGGCGGCGCTCGCGTTCCCCCATCAGCACTCGCCATCGCCCTGCTCCTTGTCTGTGTTGTGTTTCTGTTCGTCTGTGTAAAAATGTGGGGGTGGGGGAAGGGAGGTGTGTATGTAGAGGGTATTGAATATTACATGTTGAATTGTTTGATTCAGCGTAGGATTGTTATTGCACCATTTTGATGTGTATATGTCGTATGGTTATGCTGATTACCATAAATTTTGATAATCATTAGTGAGACAGTTAATTAGCGAATTTTGTGCATTGTAGATGCTGTGGGTTTTGATACAAGAATTTTGCTGAATCACGGAACTGGCGTAGGCTTTCAGCCCTTCTGAGATTTCTGGTTAACCTCAGAGTTGTGTAAACCACATGCTCGCGCATTTCTTTTTCCTTGTGTACAGCGATTTGTCAACCTGTAATCCGTCCTTCCGGAAATGAGGGAAAAAGAGGAATTAGAGAGGTGGAGTTTGGATATCACTTTCCCGTAATTGTTTCCTTTTGTTGTTTGCAGCCCCTTACTTTGTAAGCAGAGGAGGGTTTGGGGCTAATAGTAGAAATTATTAGGAGAAAGAAAAAAAAAAGGAACAATTAACACATAGCAAATTAGGGTTCTTCCTGTAAAGCAGAGCAAGTTAACAGGGAGGGAGGGGGTTTGACAGTGCTTACCTCGCCTAGCATAGTCACGTAAGACACCCCACACAGCGCCATATTCTGGAACTATATACAGACCATGACTGGCTTGCAGAGTTTGTTCCATCACCTTCCCTCTGGTGCTTCGTTCCACCTTTTGGTCACCTGCCCGTTTCCCCACCTTCCTACGTCTTCCATCTTCCCTGCACATTCCTGCCCTGGGAGCGCTGGGCTGCTGACGCCATCCCGGCCGAGATCGAGCCCCGCTGAGTGCCTGCACGAGGCTTCGCCAGCCACGGAGATCGCCGTCAGCTGGAGGGCTCCCTCTGGATCCCCGGGCCGTGAACCCCGTCGGCGTGGCTTCTGCGGCGCTGCAAGGACTCTCGTCCGCCGCTCTCACGGCGAGTCTCTTCGTGTTGTGTCTTGTGATTGTTGCTGGAGAGAGTGTGACCTGTCTCCCCTTGCCCTTGTATATGTGCTTGTGCAACGACAGTGTCTGTAACCCGACTCTCGGGATTTGTGACCAAGGTTCGCTACCCTTTGAAGGAAGTGACGGATGCAACATGTGGCACATGCTCCTGTGTGCTGGGAGTTAAAACTCAATATATTTATCTCTGATATTGGTTGTGTGTACGCGTTGTGTAGTAGATCCTTTCTGCTAGGAATGTCCCTATCTTCTTTGGGTTGAGTGGGGTGGTAGCATTTTAAGTTGGGCATAGGGGAGGGGTGAAAATAGAGTGGGGAAGTGCCAAGGGTTGGTGTTGCTTTGGATTATATTTCTTTTGGGAGTGCGTTTTCTTTTGTTACCCGTGTAGGTAGCTCAGATTTCTCTATAGGCACTTTCTCCCGACTTTCATTTTCCTCTTCTCTACTTTTCCTTCTGTCTTTCTTTTATTCTTCTGTATGGCCCTTTCCCACAGAGTGTGATTGATTTTTGTTGATGCTTGTCCATAAGTAATAAAGTGTTGTCTTAGTTGGGGAGGGGAGGGGCAGATAATTCCACTGCTGCCTCACGCTGCTGACGGACACGGAGAGAGCTCTCTGTCTATCTTTCTGTTAATCTAGCTGCGGGAGGTTGGTTGGGTTAGGCCCTAGAGTGGAAGGGGGCCTGCTCAGGGAGCGTTCGGCACCTGGCGTGTTGGTGGGGTAGGGGGAGTGCCTGCCCGTGGCAGCTCGGCACTCGTCCGCCGCCTTGCGTTCCGCCGGATTACGTAGTTTCTGTTAGTAGCGTGTTCTTTTCCGTCCATGCCGTGTGTACCGCTTTCCGTCTATTATTAGTACAGGTAGGTAGTTGGTTTTGTTTTGGTGTACAGGGTGGTCTTGATTCAGGGGGACTAGTGCATAGGTTTCTCTTTCAGCTCGTCGATACTAGCGCTTGTGTCGGTTGGTCGACAGTTGGCAGATTTGGCTGTACCCCTGACAACTTTAAAAGTATGAAGGTGAGCTAGGTAGGAGATTGGTGTCCCTCTTCTTCGACCATCCCATTGGTTATCGCGGTTCAGTGTAGGGCGTTCGGTCGTCTGCGTCGCGATTCCGTAGTGGTTTGTTTAGGAAACTTATGTGATATTTTGTATTGGTTGATTGATACACTAGGAGACAGGGTTCTTTGAATAATCAGTGACAGAGCTATCCTGTATTGCTTAGGCGGTCTCTTGCTGTCTCGATTACACTCACCTACAATAGTTGTATTCCTCTTGTTAGTTCGTTGATGTTAGGGAACTTCACTTTCTTAGGTGTGTGCACCAGTATGGATGTCTGTTAGGGCAATAAAAAGATCTATGTGTTAGTGAGTGCGTGAGATCTGTGAGTTGGTTGGCTTTGCCAGGCAGGATCTTTTACGGTAAGGTGTGGGCCGGTTTCATGTGGCGTTCGTAGCAGATATGAACTAGTTCGTAGCGAAAAAAAAGTTCGTAGCAGTGAAAACTGCGTTTCATGACGACTACGTAGAGAGATTTTGTTCGTAAACAAGTTCGTAACTTTAGTGGTGCTACATATGTTACGGCATACTTTGTCGCCCCTGCACACTTTGTCGTCGGCGACAAACTGTGCTGCATGCTTTGTCGCCGACGACAAAGTGTGCTGCACAGTTTGTCGTCCCAGCCATGACAAATATCGACAAGTTTGCACACTTTGTCGCCCTTGCACACTTTGTCGTCACTTTTCATATGTGACATTGCTGCACACTTTGTCGCCCCTCGAAAGAAAAAAAAACCTTCAGATCTGAAGTCAATCGTGTACACTGGACTTAGACTAATTGTTTTTTTTTTTTTTTTTTTGCTTTTTGTAACCCCAGTTATAAGACCGTACTTTACAATCTATATGGAAAAATCCCGTGTGCGTGCGTGCGTGCGTGCGTGTGCGTGTGTGTGTGTGTGTGTGTGTGTGTCTATTTGTGTGTGTGTGTGTGTTGCGCACGCGCGCGCGCGTGTGTGTGTATGTGTGTGTGTGCGTGCGTGTGTGTGTGTGTGAAAAATATGTTCCACACGCTACAGACGAAACAACTGTGATGATCTTCTCTGAAATGTAGGACATATGTTTGTAGGACATATGTTTGCTGTGGGTGAGGGACGATGACGACATTTTCATTTTATTTACTTTTGTTTTTTATTTATCACATAATAACCGTTAATAATGGTTATAACGGCAAATAACTGTTTTTTCTTCTTTCAAAAGCTACTTGACCGATTGTAAAGCGGTTTGGACGAATTTGTGTCAAATCAAGGCCTTCCTTCAGATAATGTGATGTAATTGTTACAATTCGTTAAATAACTGTTAAAAACTGTTGAAATATCAGGAAAATATGTTTCACTCTTTTCACGGAAAACTGATCGTTCTGAAAATTGGTAGGTATGTTAAATATGGTTAAGGCTGATGCTGGCATTTTATTTTTCAACGATCTTCACCGGCTTCCGCCGTGACGACCATAAATGTTTCTTCTCTCTCCTTTATTGAATATCTTAGAATCTACTTGACTGAGTTTTAAGCGATTTTTGAGAGGTTGTGACAAAGCAAGGAGCTCTTGATACAAATATGGATATGGGCCTATATTTGTGACAGTTATAAAACGTTGCTATTCAAGATAAACTGGGAGTGCAATCATATGCTTTGCATCTTGTTATAATTATTTCCCTTGTTATAGGTCTGTTCCCCTCTATTTCATTAAGTGCCTCTTTAATCAATTTACAACAGCGCACCCCCCCCCCCCCCCCCCCAATTATATGTGATTATATGTATCGGGGCTGGGGTAAAGAAAAGTTACTATTTTTCGCCAGAGTATTTGAGCGTGGCTCTTTTGTCTTTAAAAGGCTTCCTGCAGTTCCTACATCCAACTTGTCCATGTTGAGTGTAGGTACCACAAAACTAGATTTAATGAAACTGGGAGTACACAAATGAGGCCTTTGTGTGGCATTAACTGAATTGAATGCTTCTAGTGTAAACTCAGGCGCTCGAAATGGGGTTTATTTGTCTGGGAACATAAAATTGACTAGGATAGAGATTTAAAGACAGAAAAAAATAATAGGTTAGACAAAAAATTGAACTTTGCATTCAAACACACTAAACAGAAGAAAGAAAAATCTAGGGTACTAGTTAAAAACCAATGGACACGTTCTTTCTGCAGATCGTTTTATTCAATTTGTCATCAACAGGGAAACACAGGTGTATTTAAACATCTAATCATTGTTCAAAGAAAGCTAGAATGTAACAAAAGGAGAAAAAAAAAAGATAATTCAAATGTGAAGCTTTAAAACACCTACAGCAGACAATGTTTTTCTTCCCAATAAAAAATAGTTTACATTTAAATTTCTTGCATTTGTCGCATTCAAAATCATGTCAGATCCAGCGTTATGCGCATTTTATAATAAACGATGAAATGTTAACGCGTTTGCAATCAAAGAACTTCTACTGTTTTCAAGTTTAGTTACACCAGAACCTCCAAATACCAAATTCAACAACAATGTAGAACTACACAATCTACAACATACGGCTGTTTTGAATTTCAGGCAAACACACAGTGCCAGTATGTGATTTGACACGACTAGAATGAAAATACTGTCAAGTTCAGAACTGTAATTTTCAGCGTTTTCTAAATTTACACACTCAGCCAGCAATTCAGCCGTAGATAACTTTTTGTAAAGAATATAAACAAAAATTCGACAAAATTAAGTGATGATGATAAAGAGAGTGACATGAAAAATTAAAAAACAACATGAAACACTACTCATTGTCACACATATATTCTACAAAAATCAAACCGTTGTCACATGAACAACAGCCCAATGTAAAACAATGCAATTGTTTTAAAAAGGAACTTGTTATCGTCAAATCGAAAATCAAAGTGTTCTAAAACGTAACGCCATATACATGCAATCTGCAAGTGTACTTTCTGGCTTTTTTCCAGGTCTTTCATTCTTCATTTACACGATCGCAGTAGTCACCTGTGAGTGATGAATTTTTGCAGTTGTGTTATTGCTGTATGTCTTACAAGAGTGTGTATATTCCATGTGAACAGAGGTCTGTGGTCGAAGTTCGAAAAACAGTTTGAAAAGTCCTTGAAATATGAAGTCACTTATACGATTTATACTCATTCAAAATTCTCATTCAAAACTGTGAACACGGAACTGCCAGATGAATCACTTTTAAATGTTGAACACATCAACATATTACTGAGCACACAATTTGGCACACAGATTTTCAACAAGCAAACAAAAAATAATAAAACGCTGTCACATGAACAATATCGGAGTGTCAGATTCAGCTGGATGTATACAGTGCACAATTATCAAAAACAAATTACAGAGTACAAACCGTAACAGCGAAACTTAACAAAAATATCATAACCGTCACATCGACAATAAAAATGTCAAACGCAACATCATAGCTATATTACACATTAAGGCCCATTTCTTTTCCTACCAGCCAGTCTTTAAATGCAAACTTGTGAGGAACTGCAAATCTTTGTTTGCTCACATTATACATAAAAGAAAGTCTTTCAAAATGACAATTGAAAAGAGAACTGTGATGTGCACTTTCGTACAACCTTCTGCTGTGGCTGTGAGAAGACGATTTCAGAAACTGATCGGTACCTCTGATTTGTCCAAATGCCAGTGATATAAAAGTTTCTGAAATCGTCTTCCCTCAACCAGAGCCAAGTGTTGTACCACTATCTATTATTTACATTCCGCCTGATTTCCAAGGCAAGACCGCTTGCTCGTCCTGTTGCACGTATGTCTTCTAATACTGACGGGATTTGGAACGTTGGGGATAACAGAGAAGTCAGTGTGCAGTGTGGGTAATGGGATTCTGGAAACTGTCAGCCTGAAAAATGTGTTCACATTTTGCAGCGTGTATCTGAAGCTTTGATCCATTCGGACTGCATAGTGGATTATCAAAGCCTGGATTTCTTGAGGCAAAAATTCGCGACTATCGAAAGGACTGTAGGAGTCGCAGTGCCGTTGTTGTTGTCAGGGACATTGGCATTGACTGTAGGAGTCGGAATGCCGCTGTTATTTTTGTCAGTGACACTGGCATTGACTGTAGGAGTCGCAGTGCCGTTGTCGCTGTCAGTACCAGTACATTGCAAAATCAGTGGCAGTCGCACTTCCCTGGGAACACCAGTACTGGTGTAATGTTCAGGGTAATAACCCAGGGTCAGAGTGAAAATACCAGGATAGTATGGTCCTTGGTCTGAGGTGATGAGAGTAGAATAATCAGTGCCATTTCCTGATACCGTCTTGTCTCATATCCATGACATAATCATGATCGTTTCCGTCAATGAATGGGCAGTATGTGTCCATGGTGTCGATGATATGGTTTACAGCGTCCCTTCGGAGAGCTGCTGCAGTTCTGTTGACTCCACACAGGGAAAGCTGATGGCCAATAGCCTCAAATTGACAGTTACCAGGACTGTCTGTTGGATCTAGGATCACTTCAATGTTCATGGCCTCCAGGTTGTTGATTCTGTCAGAATGATTCAAGGGAATGGAATACTTTTGTCTGTGTTCTTCTTTATTGAGCGCTGTTCTTCTTTATTGAGCGCTGTTCTTCTTTATTGAGCGCTGTTCTTCTTTATTGAGCGCTGTTCTTCTTTATTGAGGGCTGTTCTTCTTTATTGAGCGCTGTTCTTCTTTATTGAGCGCTGTTCTTCTTTATTGAGCGCTGTTTCCATTTTTTCCCTGGCATCTCTTTTCTTTCTTCGTTCCTTTGTAGCTGTTGTGCTTGTAACATCAGTGACTGATATTCACTGACTCACCATTTCTCCGGTTGGTTTGTGGTATTGAATCTTGTATTTATTTCGAACCAAGGATCGCTCAGTGACCCTGCCTCTACAAACAGACCTTTGATCGGGAACACGTATCCTACTGGTGGATTTTGGGGGTACCGGATCAGAACCTCTTCGCCAAGACTGAACAGGGATGGACATTGGCGATGTGATGCGATGCTTTTCTTTGCTGCTTTTCAGAGGCTTCTCTTACTTTGTTTATCAGTGATTCTGGTCTGCTGAAATACACCTCAGACGGGCATTTTTTGGCCAGTACATCTTGGGTGAGTCATTGATGGATTTTTGAATGAGGTGCAAATTCTTTGCCCAATTGAATCCTCCTTTGCAAGCTGTCATGAATGAAATTTTCTTTCGGATCTCCCGATGTGATCGCTCACTTTTGCCTTGAGACTGTGGGTGATACGCACTACTCCTGATGGTTCTGACATTTTTGGAATGCAACAGTCGTTCTGTCTCCCACTTGAATTCCGTGCCCTGATTGAACTGAACACAAGTAGGAACTCCGTGTCCTGAGAAAATTGTATTCAGTGTTCTTGCTACAGTCCTACTACTTTTGCTTGCAAGTGGTCTCAGGATCAGAAAACGAGATAATGTGTCCAGAACTGACATAATGTACTGCTGCGGTTTTCCGTTGTGAAGGACCAGCTCATTTCTCATGTCAATTAAATCAAGCTGCCAACGTTCATTTACTGCAGTGGCCGTGACTGGTTTGGGAGGGACTGTGTTTGTGAACCTTGCATTTCTTTCTTATCTTTTTGACACACCAAGAACTTTTCGTACTTTTTGTGTACGAAACACCAGCAAATTTCTCTGTGACTTGCCTCCAAACTGTTCTAGACCCAGATCCGAGATTTTCATCAAATCTATGTTTTACTGTCTGTGGTGCCTCCCTTTCAATCAGAACTGGTTTTCCTCTGAAATGTACATTTCCTTCCCCAAGAAAAAGTCATGTTTGCGTCTTTGATACTGCCTCACAGTACTTTGTTTCCCCACAGCAGTGCGGTTTTTCTTTGGAACTTTGAACTTTCCTTTCAGAAGACTTCGAAGTGTGAAATACTTATCTTTGGAAACGGATTGCAAGTATCCTCTGGCGCTACCTGTTCTGGACCAGAATCAAGATTAGCGTAGGTAGGTAGGTAGGTAGACATATAGATTAATACGAGGTGCTGGGTGGGTTTAGGTCAACGAACTGTCTGGAAAACTCTTACCTGCAACAGGTCTCTGACGAAATCAACAGTTGCTCAGAAGCTCCTGCCCTCCAATGTGAAAATTCAGACCTTTTGTAGGAGGACATATCCGGTCGATTCTTTCCAACAGCCCGACAAAGTATGCCGACAAAGATCCCGACAAAGTATGCCGACAAAGATCGCCCGACAAAGCATGTCGACAAAGATCGCCTAACAAAGCAAGCTAAGAGTTTCTTTACACCAGGCCCTCTAGAGAAAAGAAAAAAGAAAAGAAAAGACAAAAATAAATCCACCACATACACACATATATGCACGAACGCACACACACTTATGCAAACAAATATATAATAATGGAGAGAGAGAGAGAGAGAGAGAAGAGAGAGAGAGAGAGAGAGAAGAGAGGAGAGAGAGAGAATTTTTACGTTTCGATTGTAATTTTTTTTTTGTCTGTTTGCTGTTTCTTTGTTAGTTGTTGTTGCTGTTTTAACTGAGAGTACAAGAAAATCGAGTCAGAAATGGACGATATGACTTCAGATCCGAAGTTTCCTCTTTCGAGGGGCGACAAAGTGTGCAGCAATGTCACATATGAAAAATGACGACAAAGTGTGCAAGGGCGACAAAGTGTGCAAACTTGTCGATATTTGTCATGGCTGGGACGACAAACTGTGCAGCACACTTTGTCGTCGGCGACAAAGCATGCAGCACAGTTTGTCGCCGACGACAAAGTGTGCAGGGGCGACAAAGTATGCCGTAACATACCCCCCACCACTAACTCTGTTCGTAGCTACGCTGACTGCAGAGCCGCTCTGCTTTATCGGCACCCAGACTGTTTGTGTTGAGGGTGTGTGTATATTTAAGGTGTGTGTGAGCCACGAGCTTCACTGAAAAAGAAGAGAAGGCGGACCGCGTTCCATGAATTCATTTTATTAGACAATTTTTTTTTTCTGAGAACGTCAGATTTTTTTGTGATCACATCACGCGTGTGCGTGTGAGAAGTTTGTGACGGTAAAATTCCTACATTTCTCTCTCTCTCTCTCTCTCTCTCTCTCTCTCTCTCTCTCTCTCTCTCTCTCTCTCTCTCTCTCTGTGTGTCTGTCTCTCTCTCTGTGCCACCTAGCCCCATCCCAGTCACCCTTGTACTGTCATCAGTGATTTTCATTCTACAGACGGGACTGCCTTCCACCCACAATACAGACACTGTTTGCCTTGCGATTTTATGTAAATGGCAGATTTCAAGAAGTTATTGGTGAACATTTTACTGTGCACGCTGCACGCACGCCCGTGTGTGTGTGTGTGTGTGTGTGGTGTGTGTGTGTGTGTGTGTGTGTGCCTGCACGCACGTGATAAGTTTGTGAAGGTATGCTCCAACATGGCTCTTTCTGTTTGTGGCCTAACCCCTTTCCAGTCTGTTTTCGTGTCACAAATGTTATCAGTTCTCTGTGTTTGCATGTGTGTGTGTGTGTGTATGGGGGGGGGGGGGGTAGCAAAAGAAGGTATAGCAGTGCATGCAGGGGCGTGGGGTGTTGGGTAGATGAGGTGGTAGCAGTGTGTGTGTGTGTGTGTGTGTGTGTGTGTGTGTGTTTGTGTTTGTGTGAGTAGTTAGACTAATAATCGGTGTTTAACTTGTGAATAGCTGTAAATTGAACCTTGCACTTTCGAAAGATTGATTTTTTTCGCAGGCGTGTATTGACGCTGCACATGAGATTACAAAATGGTCTTAACAGCCAATGTCCAAACAAAACAAGCTGCAGTAGAATCGTGGCGAAATATTTTGTTACTCTTTTTCCAATGCTTGTAAAATTAACGTGTGCTGTCCCGAATATCCAGAACACAAAATTTTAGTTTATCTTCCATTTGTGATGCCGTGTAATAAGAGAGCTCTTGACAGCTGTGAACTCCAAGCTCAGTTTGCTTGCAGCTCGTACTGAACTACGTAATTCTAGAATTTGGAATTATTGTGACAAAAATCATAATAGAAACTGAAGTGCAACCGAATCTAAAGGAAATTAAAATAAATTCTGGGAAGAGAAATATCAGAGCTGGGTTTTCTCAAATTTTTTCAAAGACCGAAATGTGCAAAATTTGGAGCATTTGGACAAAAATAAGAGAATGTCCCAGAAACATTCCCCACCTCACATACACAAACATGCGCGCGCGCACACACACACACACACACACACACACACACACACACACACACACACACACACACACACACACACACACACACACACACACACACACACACACACACACACACGCACGCACGCACGCCAGTCTCTCCCTTCCTCACCAAGTTTGCCTTTTTCTCAGCTATCCCTTCTCCATCCCTTTATTCCTTCTTCTTTTTCTATTTCTTTTTCTCCCTTAGCTCCCCTACCCTCCCTCTCCCCTCCACTACACCTCTCTCTCTCTAAAGGAATGTGAGAGTCTACTGACACAGCTGTTTCCCTGACCAGTGATGAAAACTGATCCTTCCTTGCAGGAAGGAATGGCTCTAACTTTGTTTATAACATGCTCTGAGACAGGATAAACCATTAGTTGCCCTCAGACAAGGAAGTCAGAAACGTAGGCATGAAGATTGCTGTGCGTGATCATGGGAACGGTCACAAAGACAGCATAGGAAAGAAATCAAATGAAAATGCTTGAATACAGATGTGTGTGTGTGTGTGTGTGTGTGTGTGTGTGTGTGTGTGTGTGTGTGTGTGTGTGTGTGTGTGTGTGTGTTTACACAAGTTAACTGAACAGAAATGCAGACTAATTATTAAGTTTTACTCCAATTAAATGCATGCAATCAATATTTGTGGTATGGAATTCGTTGCAGCCAGTCGCCGCCATTTCCATCGCACGTGTTCGGTAATTTCCGAAAGAAGCGGGAAATCACGCGCTTGTGCCCAACGTAGCAAAGAACACGTTCGTAGGTGTGTCGTGAAACCGGCGTAACTGATTTACGAAACAGTTCTTTGCTACGTGGATTTTGGGGTTACGAAAATAGTTAAGAGGAACGGCTACATTCTACACTGGGTGTGTGCGACCTCCCCTACCTTGTTTACGGTAAGCCCGCTGCCGAGTTTGTCAGGTCATAGGACGTGCGTTTCCGTAACTGTCCCAAAGATTTTGCCGGGCTAGGCCGTAGGTTAACATTCCAGACTCGTCGTTCGATCGGACTGAAGAATCAGAAAACGGCGCCTTGTGTTTCCCTCCCAACATCCTGGCCTTGGCGGTTTGGTGGTCGTCTTTTACGGCGCCTGCTTGTCGCTCTTTCTCTCTTGTTGGAGCTTTTCACTTTCATAACCTGAGGACAGGCTATTGGCATGCTTCGACTCCCATAGCGAAAAAGTATTCCGGGTTCAGGTTAGTGTGACTGTTTAGTTCACACCTTCAGAATAGAGTCCCGTGCGGTCTCACTGTTGGCCTGTCAGAGTGGGTTTTCTTGTTTCTTTGCGTCCGGGTAAATTTCCCCTGTTCCCCGTTACGTAGGGTGGAGCGAAGTACACCGTAATTTTGAGCTGGTGTTGGGTGTTTACCGTTAGGACGGCAATTCTACCCACCTTCTAGTCGTGTAAGTCGTTGTGGGATCTCAGTACTGAGTGTGGTAGATTCACTCCTTAGGACTAACTCCCGTCTGACGATGTCTGTTGCATCGTATTACCTTAGGGTTGGGTGAGGTGTAGCCACTCCCTCTGTGACTGTGGGTTGTGCCGGAATTTAGAGCTCCAGTGTGGAGTGAGTGTCTACCTATCTTAGTGTTGAGACACCACTATGGACTCAGAGTAGACCGGCCTCGGGGAAGGCCAAGGAGGCGTTCGTCAACGTAACCCCGGAGCCTCATATGAGGAGTTAAAGAAGGCCTTGCGTTCTAGACTCCATATGACTGCAGAGTCATACCGCAAGAAATTTCGAACCATGAAGAAGGAGCCTGAAGAAACTTTTCGTCAGTATGGAGAACGACTTCGACGTGTTTTCGAATACTGGATCGAAGCTTCAGAGATGCCCATGGAAGACTGCTTACTCCTGGAGCAGCTGTCCAATTCCGTGTCCCAGGAGTTACAATTTAAGCTGGGTGAGATTCAACCCAAGACATTCACTGAGGCCGTCAGGATAGCTGAGGCATTTGCTGACGCCCGTCGCCACCTTCGTGCTCCACCCACAGGTTCATTCAGGCGGAATTTTCCAGTGGATTCCAGGGGACCTCCCAACCGCTCTCCTACACTTGCCTCACACTGCGACACACCACCTCATCCTGCCCCACCCTGCCCACACACCTCATCCTGCCCCACCCTGCATCACCTGCCCCACACCACCTCATCCTGCCCCACCCTGCCCCACCCTGCATCACCCTGCCCACACCACCTCATCCTGCCACACCCTGCATCACAATGCCCCACACCACCTCACCCTGCGCAACCCTGCCCCACCCTGCACACCTGCCCCACACCACCTCATCCTGCCCCACCCTGCCCCACCCTGCCCCTCCCTGCCCCACCCTGCCCCATCCTGCCTCTCCCTACCCCACCCGGCCCCACCCTGCCTCTCCCTGCCTCTCCCTGCCTCTCCCTGCCCCACCCTGCCCCACACTGCCCCACCCTCCCTCTCCCTGCCTCTCCCTGCCTCTCCCTGCCCCACCCTGCCTCTCCCTGCCCCACCCTGCCTCTCCCTGCCCCACCCTGCCTCACCCTGCCCCACACAACCTCATCATGCCCCACCCTGCCTCTCCCTGCCCCACCCTGCCCCACCCTGCCTCTCCCTGCCTCTCCCTGCCTCTCCCTGCCCCGTCCTGCCTCACCCTGCCCCACCCTGCCTCTCCCTGCCTCTCCCTGCCTCTCCCTGCCTCTCCCTGCCTCTCCCTGCCTCTCCCTGTCCCACCCTGCCTCACCCTGCCTTCACTTGCGTCACCCTACCCCACACCACCCCACCCTGCCTCACCCTGCCCCAGCATATCCCACCCTGCCTAACCCTGCCCCAGCCTGCCCCACACCACCCACCCTGCTTCACCCTACCTCACCCTGCCCCACCCTGCCCCACCCTGCCTCTCCCTGCCCCACCCTGCCTCTCCCTGCCTCTCCCTGCCCCACCCTGTCCCACCCTGCCTCTCCCTGCCTCTCCCTGCCTCTCCCTTCCCCACCCTGCCTCTCCCTGCCCCACCTGCCTCACCCTCCCCCACACAACCTCATCATGCCCCACCCTGCCTCTCCTGCCCCACCCTGCCTCTCACTGCCCCACCTGCCTCTCCCTGCCTCTCCTGCTTCTCCCTTCCCCACCCTGCCTCTCCCTGCCCCACCCTGCCTCACCCTGCCCACACACCTCATCATGCCCCACCCTGCCTCTCCTGCCCCACTGCCTCTCACTGCCCACTGCCTCTCCCTGCTTCCCTGCTTCTCCTTCCCACCCTGCCTTCCTGCCCACCCTGCCTCACCCTGCCCACAACCTCATCATGCCCACCTGCTCTCCTGCCCACCCTGCCTCTCACTGCCTACCTGCCTCTCCCTGCCCCACCCTGCTCTCACTGCCCCACCCTGCTTCTCCTGCTCTCCTGCCCACCTCCCTCTCCTGCCTCCCTGCCACTCCCTCCCCCCTGCCTCTCCCTGCCTCACCTGCCTCCCCTGCCCCACCTGCCACCTGCTCACCTGCCTCATCCAGCTTCACTCTGTTCCCCTGCTCCACTTGCCTCACCTGCCCTCACCACCCACCTGCCTCCCTGCCCCAGCATATCCCACCTGCCTAACCCTGCCCCACTTGCCTCACCTGCCCCACCCTGCCTCTCCCTGCCTCTCCCTGCCCCACCCTGCCTATCCCTGCTCTCCTACCCACCTGCCCCACTGCCTTCACTGTCTCTCCCTGCCTCACCCTGCCTCCCTGCCCCACCCTGCCACTCTGCTCTCCTGCCCCACCCTGCTCACTCGCACCACCCTGCCCACACCCTCATCCTGCCCCACCTGCCCCTCCCTGCCCTCCCTGCCCCACCCTGCTTCACCCTGCCTCACCTTTCACCTGCTCACCCTGCCTCACCTTGCCTCACCCTGCCCCACACAACCGACCCTGCCTCACCCTGCCCCCCCCTACCACACCCTGCCTCACTCTGCCCCACCCTACCCCGCCCTGCCTAAGCCTGCCCCACCTGCTTCACCCTAAGTTAAATTCACCCTAAGCTAAGTTAAATAACGCGCGCAGCGCTCCCAAGCAGTACTCGCCCGGGCCACCACTAATAAAACAACGCTGAACAATCACATGATCTTTTTTCTCTCAATACCCCAATACCGCTGACGTTCAATCTTAAGTGCACACGACACCTTCACACATCCTGTGCACATGACACTGCCCCACCCTGCCCTACACCACCTCATCCGGCCCCACCCAACCCACCCTGCCCTACACAACCTCATCCTGCCCCACCCTGTCCCACCCTACCCTACCCTGCGCCACCCTGCCCAACACCACCTCATCCTGCCCTACCCTGCCCCACCCTGCCCCATACCACCTCATCCTGCCTCACCCTGCCCCAGCCGGCCTCACCCTGCCCCACACCACCCCACCCTGCCTCACCCTGCCCCACCCTGCACCACCCCACCCCACCCTGCCTCACCCTGCCCACCCTGCCCCACCGTGCTTCACCGGCCCCACCCTGCTCTACACCACCTCACCCTGCCCCACCCTGCCCTGCACCACCTCATCCTGCCCAACCCTGCCCTACACCATCTCATCCTGCCCACCCTGCCTCACCCTGCCCCACCCTACCCTACACCACCTCATCCTGTCTCACCCTGCCCCACCCTGCCTGTCATGCTTCCCGGAGTCGTGCCACACACGCACGCACCACCGCCAAAGCAAACTCTGCAAACGCGCGCAATCACTCCTTTCACCCAAGGCGCGTCAAATAAAATACACAACACCGAAAAGTTGGTTTTCCTCCCCCTCCTACAAGAGAACAAATATAATTAGTAGTTACAATTCTTAAATTAACTTAACCACATCTCCTCTCCAATGGGAAGGCAACACAGAATAAACACAAACACACCTCTCCACTAAGGAGGTAACGCCAAATAAGTACAAACATACCTCCTCTCCACTAAGGAAGTGACACCAACTAAATACAATCACACCTCCGCTCCCCTAAGGGGGTGACACCAAATAAATACACAAACACACCTCCTCTCCACTAAGGAGGTAACACCAGGTACTGTTTCCCTTCAGTTGCAACGTTCATAAAACATGGGGGCTATGTCACTATCATCACCGTATTTATACCATATACCATTATCTTATAACCTCAACACAGGAGATCAATCAAATCGCAATTCACAACAGTTGAGGTTATACAGTAGGGTCATAACATTATGGGGGAATTCCCCAGTGTCGTTCTTCATCCACATGGGGAAATGCGCCAGAGTCATTCTTCATCCACATGGGGAAATGCGCCAGTCATTCTTCATCCACATGGGGAAATGCGCCAGAGTCATTCTTCATCCACATGGGGAAATGCGCCAGAGTCATTCTTCATCCACATGGGGAAATGCGCCAGAGTCATTCTTCATCCACATGGGGAAATGCGCCAGAGTCATTCTTCATCCACATGGGGAAATCCGCCAGAGTCATTCTTCATCCACATGGGGAAATGCGCCAGAGTCATTCTTCATCCACATGGGGAAATGCGCCAGAGTCATTCTTCATCCACATGGGGAAATGCGCCAGAGTCATTCTTCATCCACATGGGGAAATGCGCCAGAGTCATTCTTCATCCACATGGCAAATGCGCCAGAGTCATTCTTCATCAACATGGATTATCGACTTCTGATACCGATACCAAACAGTCCTCTCCGGCCCAAACGGGCGCTGCCTGGCTGGAGTCCTCCTCCGTGAGGAAGGGTACTGCGGGCGAGGTCCGCCATCCGTCCCAGGCTGGGGTCAGGTCCGGCACCTCCACCACCTCCAAACACTCACACCGTGGCCCGGCGTGAGACAGGCAACCTGTCAACACCCTCGGAACCACGTGCAATTCTACAATAACTAAGGAGACTGACTTCAACATGAAGATGCAAACAGTAACCTTTTCTTGTAAGTTTTTACTTTAAATATTACTTTTCCTTTCTTTTCCCCATTCTTTTATAAAGAAATGTTTCAGGTGTAACCACACTGGTTCTTATTCTTTTCTTTTCTTCCCAAAGATTTCACTTCTCTCCAGTTAAACATTAATGAAAAAAATACCCCAACGATGCATCAGCCTTATATCGGTCTTCAATCGCCGTAATCAAACAGACCATGCGACTCCCCCGCTGGCGTAGAGCAAGTGATTATAAAATTTTCTAGCTAAGTAAAATAACGCGCGCAGCGCTCCCAAGCAGTACTCGCCCGGGCCACTACCAATAAAACGACGCTGAACAGTCACGTGATCTTTTTTCTCTCAATACCCCAATACCGCTGACGTTCAATCTTAAGACTGTTGATATGCACAAACATGTGCACACGACACCTTCAAACATCCTGTGCACATGACACTGCCCCACCCTGCCCTACACCACCTCATCCTGCCCACCCTGCCCTACAACACCTCATCCTGCCTCACCCTGCCCCACCCTGCCCCACCCTGCCCTACACCACCTCATCCTTCCCCACCCTGCCCCACCTTGCCCAACCCTGCCCCACTCTGCCCTACACAACCTCATCCTGCCCCATCCTGCCCCACCCTTTCCCACCCTACCCTACCCTGCGCCACCCTGCCCAACACCACCTCATCCTGCCCCACCCTGTCCCACCCTACCCTACCCTGCCCCACCCTGCCCTACACCACCTCATCCTGCCCCACCATGCCCCACACTGCCCCCCCCCCCTGCCCAACCCTACGCCACCCTGCCTCACACTGCCCTACACCACCCTGCCTCACACTGCCCTACACCACCTCATCCTTCCCCACCTTGCCCTACCCTGCCCCACCCTGCCCTACACCACCTCATCCTGCCTCACCCTGCCCCATCTGCCCAACCCTACCTCACCCTGCCCCACACAAACTCACCCTGCCTCACCCTGCCCCGCACCACCTCACCCTGCCTCACCCTGCCCACACCACCCCACCCTGCCTCACCCTGCCCCACACCAACTCACCCTGCCTCACCCTGCCCCGCACCACCCCACTCTGCCTCACCCTCCTTCACCCTGCCCCACCCTGCCCCACCCTGCCTCACTCTGCCCCACCCTGCCCCACCCTGCCCCACCCTGCCTCACCCTGCCCCACCCTGCCTCACCCTGCCCCACCCTGCCTCACTCTGCCTCACACCACCTCACCCTGCCCCATCCTGCCCCACCCTGCTTCACAATGCCTTACCCTGACCCACCCCGATCCACCATGTCCCACCCAGCCTCACCCTACCTCATCCTGCCCCACCCTGCCTAATCCTGCCTCACACTGCCCCACACCACACCACCTTGCCTCACCCTGCCCCACCCTGCCTCACCCTGACCCACTCTACCTCACCCTGCCCCACACCACCCCACCCTGCCTTATCCTGCCCCACCCTGCCACACACCACTACCCTGCCCCACCCTGCCCTACACCACCCCACCCTGCCTTTCTGACCCACTCTACCTCACCCTGCCCCACACCACCCACCCTGCCTCATCCTGCCCCACCCTGCCACACACCACTACCCTGCCCCACCCTGCCCTACACCACCCCACCCTGCCTCACCCTGCACTACACCACCCCACCCTGCCTCACCCTGCCCCACCCTGCCTCACCCTGCCCCACACCACTATCCTGCCCCACCCTGCCTCACCCTGCCCTACATCATCCCACCCTGCCTCACCCTGCCCTACACCACCTCACCCTGCCTCACCCTGTGCCACCCTGCCTCACCCTGCCCCACACCACCTCACCCTGCCTCAGCCTGCCCCACACCAACTCACCCTGCCTCACCCTGCCACACACCACCCCACCCAGCCTCACCCTGCCTCACACCACCTCACCCTGCCTCGCCCTGCCCCACACCAACTCACCCTGCCTCACCCTGCCCCACACCAACTCACCCTGCCCCACCCTGCTACACACCACCCCACCCTGCCTCACCCTGCCCCACACCACCTCACCCCACCCCGCACCAATTCACCCTGCCTCACCCTGACCCACACCACCCCACCCTGCCTCACCCTGCCCCACACCACCCCACCCCGCCCCGCACCAATTCACCCTGCCTCACCCTGCCCCACACCACACCACCCTGCCTCACCCTGCCCCACACCACACCACCCTGCTTCACCCTGCCTCACCCTGCCCCACACCAACTCACCCTGCCTCGCCCTGCCTCACCTTGTCTAAGGCTTTTGCCCTGCCTGAAGCAAAGGAAGTGACGGTCTGTTGCCGGTCCCCCTCCCCCTTCATTCCCATAGTCCCCCACCTTCACCTCCTGCCCTCTCCATGCACTCTGTTCCTCCTGCCCCCTGTCTGTTGTCTCTGTATCTGCTAGGCGATTCTCCTGCCCCCTCTCTGTTGTCTCTATATCTGCTGGGCGATTCTCCTGCCCCCTCTCTGTTGTCTCTATCTGCTAGGCGATTCTCCTGCCCCCTCTCTGTTGTCTCTATCTGCTAGGCGATTCTCCTGCCCCCTCTCTGTTGTCTCTATCTGCTAGGCGATTCTCCTGCCCCCTCTCTGTTGTCTCTATCTGCTAGGCGATTCTCCTGCCCCCTCTCTGTTGTCTCTATCTGCTAGGCGATTCTCCTGCCCCCTCTCTGTTGTCTCTGTATCTGCTAGGCGATTCTCCTGCTCCCTCTCTGTTGTCTCTGTATCTGCTAGGCGATTCTCCTGCCCCCTCTGTTGTCTCTATCTGCTAGGCGATTCTCCTGCTCCCTCTCTGTTGTCTCTGTATCTGCTAGGCGATTCTCCTGCCCCCTCTCTGTTGTCTCTATCTGCTAGGCGATTCTCCTGCCCCCTCTCTGTTGTCTCTGTATCTGCTAGGCGATTCTCCTGCTCCCTCTCTGTTGTCTCTGTATCTGCTAGGCGATTCTCCTGCCCCTCTCTGTTGTCTCTCTATCTGCTAGGCGATTCTCCTGCCCCCTCTCTGTTGTCTCTATATCTGCCAGGCGATTCTCCTGCCCCCTCTCTGTTGTCTCTGTATCTGCTAGGCGATTCTCCTGCCCCTCTCTGTTGTCTCTATATCTGCTACGTGATTCTCCTGCCCCCTCTCTGTTGTCTCTATATCTGCTAGGCGATTCTCTGCCCCCTCTCTGTTGTCTCTGTATCTGCTAGGCGATTCTCCTGCCCCCTCTCTGTTGTCTCTATATCTGCCAGGCGATTCTCCTGCCCCTCTCTGTTGTCTCTGTATCTGCTGGGCGATTCTCCTGCCCCCTCTCTGTTGTCTCTATATCTGCTAGGCGATTCTCCTGCCCCCTCTCTGTTGTCTCTGTATCTGCTAGGCGATTCTCCTGCCCCCTCTCTGTTGTCTCTATATCTGCTAGGCGATTCTCCTGCCCCCTCTCTGTTGTCTCTATATCTGCTAGGCGATTCTCGGCCCCTCTCTGTTGCCTCTATATCTGCTAGGCGATTCTCCTGCCCCTCTCTGTTGTCTCTGTATCTGCTAGATGATTCTCCTGCCCCCTCTCTGTTGTCTCTATATCTGCTAGGCCATTCGGTGTCGTAAGCAGCATTCCTTGGATTCATGGGGGTGTATTTGTTTTGTCGTTGGAGCAAAAGTGACCCTATTTGTTTATTATCTGCTTTGAAAAAACAATTCAAAACAAGGGGTGAAGGTCAGGGATCCCCCCTTATTTTAGCGAACACGGCCGGTACATCGACAGAATCTACCTAATAGACAGACAGTGCAGCAAGGTATTGCTGAAGACAGACTAGCAGATCATTTGCAGTGCAGCAAGGTATTGCTGAAGACAGACTAGCAGAACATTTGAATCGTTCTGTAGACACGGCGTGATTCAACAAGTGAAGTGACCACAATCTTGGGGGCGGGGAGAGGGGGGGGCGGGGGTGTAGTAAGTTCAGGAGATGGAACATGTCCGACCGTCATCACTCGTCAGACCACCAGTTTGATACCATAACGAGAATAGAATGCTATGATCCATAACGAGAATAGAATGCTGTGATCCATAACGAGAATAGAATGCTGTGGTCAATAACGAGAATAGAATGCTGTGATCCATAACGAGAATAGAATGCTGTGATCATTTTCAGGATTGTGATTTTGAAAGCAGGGGTAGCATTAATCTGGAACAAACGCAATCTTTCAGCGTGGAGTTGACTGGTAAGTGTCTGGTGCCACTGAGCGGCATGATGAAAAGTTAGTGATTTTCAGAGAATACATGCACTTTCATGGTTGTAGGCTATTGCTTGTTATTAATGACCCAACACCAGAATTGATAAATGTTTTTAAGACTTGAGTTTTGAACTGAACTTTCTGTTCAGGCTGAGCTGTATCTGCACACTATGTGTGTGGAGTGGGGAGAGGTGCGTATGCGCGGGGGGGGGGGGGGGGGGGGGGGGGGGGGGGGGGGGGGGGGCAGTGCGCTCATGAGAGAGAGAGAGAGACTGACTTGACACTTGACGCGCGTCAAACGCCGCGCCATTTATTGTGGGGCCAAAGGTCCATTCACAAGAGTTCGCAGCGTCAGTTTCAATTTTACAGAACAAAAATAAACCACTCTACAAACGCAAGACATTTGAAGCATAACAATAATATTCTATTAACTTCAGTGTCAACCAACTATCAATGTAACCAAAGAATCTGTTCATTTCAATTAAAACTAGTATGTCGACACACATAAACATACATATAAGTACACATACATATGTGCATACACACATACACATATATATACACACACACATGCACATATACATGCAAACATATACATACCCACATACACATATATATTGTGTTCTTTCATCTTATATCCTGTTCCTTTTAATCTACCTTACACCTTTATTTACCCCTAGCGTTAAACATAAGTATCATTCATACATATTCAAACATATGCTTGGATGTCTTATTGTTACTAAAACATTTCCATCGAAATCGTCGCAGTTATATCTCAACCATGCTTCTACTGTCCTCAGCTTTGATCCCTGATTATGTTGTACTGCGTAGCCCTAATTATCAAAGTTACCTTCCAGTTCATACACAAATCCTGAATTCAAAACATGCACATATTCAGTCGTGCACACATCTATATACGAGCGTACACGCATATGAATTCTAGTCAAGCAAACATTTCTCCCCGCTACATAATCAGTCTACCCAATCTATTATTATTAATATAGTATCTTCTTCATAGCATGATTACATAATCGTGTTACGCACAACATGTATATTTTAATAACATCCCGTCTGACCTACTCAGTACATTCCTTTTCTCTGCGCATGCGCCTAATTATTTTAGTGTCACCCTGTTGACCTGTGTGACCCCATATCATAGGCCTAGTTAAGCAAGCGTTGTTTGCATTTCCATTGCGAGATGGCGTGTTTCCTTGCTGAAGTATTCATTCGCTATTTATACATTTACAACTTTGGAGTTCGTGCATGTTCGTGGTTCTCTGGATTAAAATTATATAAAAGATTTGACTTGGATTTCTCTGTCATCATGAAACAGGTTGGTACATTTCTATTTTCCGTTGGATCATGTAATGTTGGTTAATATTTGTTACTACATTCCACTTGAAACTTGCTCATCTTCCTCATTATGTATTAGGTTACGTTAGAACAGACATGATTTTACCTCAACTATCGATCGACAACAACTGAATCTTTCCTGAAAGCTATTTCAACCTCGAACAAACGAAGTCGTACTTTACGTGGTAAATTTGCTAGGCCTACTTGGGACAAAATCCCTTCGAGCGAGCGTGGAACTGTACTTAAAGTTCTAACTAGGTCAAGCTAGATCTGTCTATTGAGCGGAGACGTGGTTTGATGCGAGGCGCACCGCGCGCGTCGTGTCTCGTCTCACGATCCACAGGCCGCGGAAACGACCGTGACCTTTGTTGATCTCTCAAAAGTTAGCCATTGACCCAGATTCTCAAAAAGATCCATTCTTTGCACACACGCGTCACAATAAATATATATATTTAGCTACAATATGTATAACACAGGGTTTGTGCTAAATAATGTCGCTCTACGTGAAACTGATCAGCACTCATTTCTATTCACCTCTAATGCATATCAAACTTGTAAATAATGTGCAGCACATTCAACAGCATCTAATCCTGTTTTGTTCCCTTTTTGTACCTTTCCATCCCCCCCCCCCTACTTCTTATGCGTGTTATTTATTAAATTTCTAATTATCTTGTACAAAAACCTTTCTATCTTACCCTCCTCCTTTCCATTCTCCGTATATTGTTTTACAAGTCGGTTTTAACCTGTAGACCACATTGCCAGCCTTGAGCTTTAATCCTTATAATTGATTTTCTCTGGATTTGAGAGCATAAAAGATGTACATAGCTACATCCCGTATGATCTCTGTATTTTTGTTTTGTAGTATATTATCTAATCTAATCGTGTTCAGATTGTTAAAATGTTTGGTTATGTATTTCACTCTTAATTGATTATAATTTGGACATGCTGTTAAAAAGTGCATTTCTGTTTCATCTACAGGACAAAAGGGGCAGGTTACAATCACCAAACTATCAGTGTATTTCCTATTGATATGTAATTCGTTTATTCCTAGTCTCATTTTTGTTAATGCTTTCCTAAATTTAGTTATAGTAATTTGATGTAGGTATTCTTCTGTTTGATGCAAGGTTTTGAATGTATAGTATGTTGCGAATCTCTCACTATTTGTTATTTGAGAGAGAGAGAGAGAGAGAGAGAGAGATGAGAGAGAGAGAGAGAGAGAGAGAAGAGAGAGAGAGTGGTGCGTATTTGAAAAAGTGTCAGCTCTAGAGAGTGGAGCTAGGATTGTGTATGTCGAAACCCATTTTTTCAGTATGTCGTCAGGTGCTAAATGTGCACACATCTCTTGGCGACCCTTTGCAGACGAAATATTTTGTTCGAGAATTAGCTTCCCCGTTACCTCCCTCGATTGATGAATTTTGATTAATTCGTGTAAACTCTTTAAAATGTGAATACCTCAAACTATATGATTACACATATGTGACTGAAGTCACAAAAATTAATGTAAATTTTGGCACTATTTTTAATCATCGGCCGTCCAAACCTTGAATATTTCTTGAAATCGCGAAAGTATGAGAAAAACTACAGAATCCAAGTATGTACATTAAAAGCAACATCCGTAAGCTTTCATTTCGATTAGGGCATGCATATTCTCCACACAAGTTTGCGACTATATAAAATGACTGACGGTGCCGACCTCTCTTGAAGCTGCCATCTTTGTTCCAGTCTTTGTCATTGTAGGAGTTTTGCACTAAATGATTGTCATTCTACGAAGCTCAGATTTCCCAATCAAAATCTTATTATTGACTCCATTTCTTTGATAAATACAACTGAAAACGTATTCATATCATTATCCAGTAGTCCATTTCAACAGAGCATTTTGTAATCGAAAACAGCCCTGATGTGGCCCTTTGCGGTCGGCTGGGCTATAAGCAACATTATCTTATCTTATCTTGTAATCGAAAATCATATCACAACTATATTTCATACTGTTTAGCATTTACTATCACAACAGAGTAAAATATGACACAAACTCATTAAAAGTGGGTTCATTCTCTGACTTAAATTGATACAGCAACAAAATTATCAAAATGTGGCATGCTTCATTTCATTCCTTCGGTTCTGAGATTTTCAGCAATTGTAAACATGTTTGAATACTTTGAACGGTCGGCGAGTCAGACAACACGGAACCTGTGACAGATAGCATAAACTTCTGTCAGTTCCTGCCTCGCCAGGCCCGTTTTTTTCTGCAGCACCGTGTTGCTGGCTTTGTGGTTCAGTTCTCGGCTATATATTTGAAGCGCTATTAGCCTAAGGCACCAAGACTACCGCGAAAGAACAACTTGTCTATAAAAGCTTTCGCTGTGAGGACGCAAAGCTCAACTATTCAGCCTATGGTATGGTGTTCCAGGGGGCTCGTGGAAGCCAAATTAAAGGGAGGAAACTCTTTGTTCCCTCTGCGTTCCCTTTGGCTGGCTGGTGTCCCTTGGTTGCTAAATTGCCCATCATCTGCCTGTCTTCGCCTGCACTGCCTACCACTCCACACCATCACATGAATGCTTGTTAAAATGATGGTTCAATCCTTCAAAAAATTGTTGCTTTGCTTCAAGTTTGTTTTTTAATTGAAAATTGAAACTTTCTTGATGGAATTGATTGTTTTCGTTTTGGGGTGAAGTTTGCAACAACAACAGCAACAACAAAAAAGAAAAAAAAGTGTTGAACAATGATTTTATTGTAAGACTTTTTCTTCCAGTAAAAAGGAAGTGGAGGAATATGGGTGTGATAAAAGGAAGAAGATGGGTCTTGTATAGAAGTTATGAACTTGTGAGGGATGATAACTCAAAAGAGATCTCTGTTGATAAAAGTACACTCTGTCTTTGGGAGGAATAAATATTTTCATCTTTCCACTTTGTTTGTCTGTTGAAGTGGTGGATATGTGGTCATCACTACAGAGTCATACAGTCATTGCTTCTTGTGTTAGCATAGTGGTGCTGTTGAAGAACGCTGTGTGTTAGCATTGTGGTGTGTGCCTCCCCCACTCCCCCCCCCCCCACCCCCTCTGACTGGTGTGGCCTGTTGAGAACGGCTGTGGTGTTAGCTAGTGGTTGTTGCCTGTTGAAGAACGCTGTGTTAGCATTGTGGTGTGTTAGCATTGTGTGTGTGCCTGTTGAAGAACGCTGTGTGTTAGCATTGTGGTGTGCTTAGCATTGTGTGTGCTGTTGCAGAACGCTGTGTTAGCATTGTGGTGTGTTAGCATTGTGGTGCCGTGCCGTTGAAGAACGCTGTGTTAGCTTGTGGTGTGTTAGGCATTGTGTGGGTTTAGCATTGTGGTGTGTTAGCATCGTCGTGTTGCCTGTTGAAGAACGCTGTGTGTTAGCATTGTGGTGTGCCTGTTGGTTGAACCGCTGTGTGTTTGCTTTGTGGTGTGTTGCATTGTGGTTTTCCTGTTGAAAGAACGCTCTGTTGTTGCATTGGGTGTGTATAAGCCATTGTGGTGTGCCGGTTGAAGAGAGGAACGCTGTGTGTAGAAGTTGTGGTGGTCTGTGGATGAACGCTGTGGTAGCTTTGTGGTGGGCCTCATGGTGAAGAATAACGCTGTGTGTTAGCATTGTGGTGTGTCTGTTTTGATGAAGCTGTGGTTAGCATTGTGGTGTGCCTCTTGATGAAC
This sequence comes from Conus ventricosus, assembly GCA_018398815.1. NCBI lineage: Eukaryota > Metazoa > Mollusca > Gastropoda > Neogastropoda > Conidae > Conus > Conus ventricosus. The sequence continues at coordinate 1,514,931 of CM031610.1, forward strand.
GCTTGTGTGTTCAGCATTGTGGTTGTGGCCTGTGATGAACCGTTGTGTGTTAGCATAGTGGTGTGCCTGTTGAAGAACGGCTGTGTGTTAGCATTTTGGTGTGCTGTGATGAACGCTGTGTGTTAGCATTGTGCTTGTGTGTTAGGCATTGTGGTTGGTGTAAGGATTGTGGTGTGCCTGTGTTGTAGAACGCTGTGTTAGCATTGTGGTTGTGCCTGTTGGAAGGAACGCTGTGTTAGCATTGTGGTAGCATGTTGAAAACGCTGTGTGTAAGCATGTGGTAGGGCTGTTTGATGATCCTCTGTGTGTTTGCATTGTGGGTGGTGTAAGCATTTGTGGTGTGCCTGTTGATGAACGCTGTTGTGTAAGCTTGTGGTGTGGCTTTGATGAACGCTGTGTGTTGCATTGTGGTGTGTATAGCATTGTGGTGTTGCCTGTTGATGATTCGCTGTGTGTTCGCATTGTTGTGTGACTGTTGGTGAACGCTGTCGTGTTAGCATTGTGGGTGTGGCTGTTGAAGAACGTGTGTCGTTAGCTTGTGGTGTGTAAGGCATCGTGGTGTGTTAGCATTGTGTTGTTGTAAGCATTCTGGTTGTGTTAGCATTTGTGGTGTCCCTGTTGACAGAACGCTTGTGTGTTAGCAAGTGTGGTGTGCCTGTTGATGAAACGCTGTGTGTAAGCATTCTGGTGTGTCTGTTGATGAACGCTGTGTGTTAGATTGTGGTGTGGAAGCATTGTGGTGTGTATGTTGATGAACGCTGTGTGTAAGCTTTGTGGTGTGTCTGTTGATGAACGCTGTGTGTTAGGGCATTTTGGTGTGTAAGCTTGTGGTGTGTTAGCACTGTGTGTGCCTGTTGAAGAACGCTGTGTGTTAGCATTTGTGGTGTGTTAGCATTGTGGTGTGCTGTTGAAGTACGCTGTGTGTTAGCATTGTCGGTGTTTGCATTGTGGTGTGCTGTTGATGAACGGTGTGTGTTAGCATTTTGGTGTGAGCCTGTTGAAGAACGCTGTGTGTTAGCCCTTTGTGGTGTGTCTGTGGATGCAACGCTGTGTGTTAGCATTATGGTGTGCCTGTTTGATGAACGTTCTGTGTTAGCATTGTGGTGTGCATGTTGATGAACGTTGTGTTTGCATAGTAGTGTGCCTGTTGAAGATAACGCTGTGTAGCATTGTGCTGTGCATGTTGATGAACGCTGTGTGTTAGCATTGTGCTGTGTTAGGCATTGGTGGTGTGTAAAGGATTGTGGTGTGCCTGTTGAAGAACGCTGTGTGTTAGCATTGTGCGTGTGCCTGTTGAAGACCGCTGTGTTAGCATTGTGGTATGCCTGTTGATGAACACTGTGTGTAAGCATTGTGGTGTGGGCTGTTGATGAACACTGTGTGTTAGGATTGTGGTGTGTAAGCATTGTGGTGTGGCTATCTGATGTACGTGTGTGTAAGCATTGTGGTGATGGCTGTTGCTGCAAACAGTGTGTTTGCTTTGTGGTGTGTAAGCATTGTGGTGTGCCTGTTGATGAACGCTGTGTGTGGCATTGTGGCTGTGGCTGTTGATGTAACGCTGTGTGTGTTAGCATTGTAATGTCTAAACATTGTGGTGTGCGGTTGGTTGAACGCTGTGTGTTTGCATTGTGGTGTGGCTGTTGAGATCGCTGTGTGTTAGCATTGTGGTGTGTAAGCATTGTGGTGTGGCCTTAGTGTGAAGAAAGAACGATGTGTGGTGTTAGCTTTGTGGTGTGTTTGCATTGTGGTGTACCTGTGTGAACGCTGTGTGTTGTATTGTGCTGTGTTAGCTATTGTTGGTGTGTAAGGTTTGTGGTGTGCGTTGTTGATGAACCGCTGTGTTGTTAGCATTGTGGTGTTGCCTGTTGATGAACGGCTGTGTGTAAGCATTGTGGTGTGCCTGTTGAAGAAAGCTGTCGATGTTGTTTGGCATTGTGGTATGCCTTGTTGATGAAACGCTGTGTGTAAGCATTGTGGTGTGGCTGTTCATGAACACTGTGCGTAAGCTTTGTGTGTGTAAGCATTGTGGTGGGCCTGTTGAT